>NW_027019698.1:10265716-10291865 GCF_013076305.1 Rhopilema esculentum | reverse complement strand
TCTAATGTTATAGACCCACACGCAATATAGTATAAATAACAATCAATTTGAATGTAATGTAAAAAGTTAGCTTTATGTAACCCGGATAGTAAATCTACAATATCAATATATAAAATTTTACGTGAAAGCTTGAATTGTATATATGGATGATAAGGAAACGATTTATTTTTGGCTTCTTTTCTTATTCTAAGCATTTCTGCAATATTCTATGACGGAATGTATTTTTTAAAGACAGGCCTAGTTAAAGGCGAGTCTCTGCAACTCCAGTAACTTAAATGGCGGAGAGCGGAGGTTAGAATCACAAGTTTTGTGAAAAATTTAAATACTTCATGTGACAAAATTAGAATTTGGTCACGGACCAGCTCAAAAGTCGCATGGTTATGCATTAATGGGCAGGAATGCTTTTAGTATAGGGAAAAACAGTTTCGTCATATATAAATATACAATGGGCATAAATCCAGATTTGCGTAAATGGGCTATTTTTTGATATCGTTGTTAAAATGTTGAATTTGTCTGCACTATAGTCGTTGCCATTTCAATCCTACAGTGAAAAATTACTTGATTGATCATTATGGTTTTGTTGTATATGTTTGAAAGATGAAATGAAAGATATGAAGTGCCAATTGAAAGATATACACTGATGTGTATTTTCAGTAGGCCAAAGTTGACAAAGAAAGTCATTTTAGAGTTTGCTGCTAAATTACACGATTGTGATTGATTTATTCCTGTTGATACATGAATGCGTGTCTAAAAATGCATATTGGTCGGTGAAAACAAATTGTACCAGCCATAGACTGGAAGCACATTGGATACTACCAATTTCAACTAAATTTATGCCGTGTTTGTCTACAGTATATTTATAATCCTAATTGCACCCGTTTTCTTGGTTGCGCCCATAACAGATTAGCTCTTGGCGAATCTTGGATGCTACCTGAAAAGCTTTCAAGAATTTGCAATTAAAATAGAGAAAAAACATTACTTTGCTTGGTGTTCAGATCGATGAAAATTTTAAGTTTGATGCTCATATCAATAAGTTCTGTAAAGAAGCAGCTAAACAGTTAATTTCTTTAAAAAAGATTAACAAGATTTATGGGCGACAGAGAAGAAATGATAATGTTGAATTCATTTATACCATGTCACTTCAGTTATTGTCCATTAATATGGATGCTATGTGGTAAAGAAAGTCAGGATAAGCTAGAGAAAATTAACGAGAGGGCATTAAGACTAGCCTATTCGGACTATTCATTTTCGTACAAAGAATTACTTGCTAACTCAAAAGAAACTACCATACATATCTGATCAGTTATAATTTTAGCGCTTGAAGTTTATAAAACACTTAACAACCTTAATCTTGTTTTCATGAAAGACTATTTTGTACCAAAAACAACAGGTCATAACCTTCGACTCAAAAACCCCCTTGACATTGCAAAAGCAAGAACTACCAGTAATGGTATCAGATCGTTAAATTTCCAAGGACCTAAAACAGAAACTTCTTAAGAGTGTCGAGGCTGGACACAATTAATAATATGCTTATAAAAGAAAAGTGTATATTAGTGAGAAAATAGCTCCCCTACGAAGCCCGCTACGCGGGTTTGTCAGTGACCCTACAGCAGGGTACATCGATTCGCCTTGGTAAAGACAAAAATTCTGTCGAAGCCACCGAAGAATTCTAGGTATATCAGCCTTGGTAAAAACAAGAATTCTGTTGAAGCCCCAATAAAAGAAAAGTGTATTTTAGTGAGAAAACGGAGGTCTTGTCTTAGATAATTAAGATTTTCTTTACATGTAACACAATAGATTGTTCCTTTACAAAATAATTCACGGAAAAAAAGTCCCTTAGTTCGGAGCATAGAGCTTCGATATATTGAGCTGACAATTAATAATGATGCTTCTGTATTGTTACATTTGGATTATCTTTTGTTCTCTTGCTTTGTGATCACATCGACATTTTTTATGCTAGAGAGTTCACTAACTAAATTGACCAGCACGTATGAAAAGATTCTTTGAGAATTAATTGTGAAATAGTCCTGATTTTATTCCAGTTCCCTGTTAGAGAGGGCTGGTACCTGTCCTTGCTCGTGTCATTTCTTGTGGGCTATAGCTTTTAATTCCCGCCAAGATTAAACAACGGGAAAAGACAGATTTCTGTGCCCCTTTCCACAAGCAGTGTTGATATTTAATACGTCATCGTTGTGCGAATGAGGTTATCAAATATGAATTTTGATATGAATTGTAGTGGTCTGAGAATAATGGCAAACGTAGTTGCTAGAAGGAAGTACCAAGGGGAAAAAGGAGGGTACTTTTGCCTGGTGAAGGGAGAAGGGAAATCAATACTCAATAATTTTTGCCAACCAGTAGCTAAATCATAGCTCTTTATATTCAATCATGCTTTAGCATGCACACCTTTAAAGTTTTGAGAATGAATCGATAATCAAAAAGAATTTATTTTGCAGGGATGAATTCAGACTTGTATTGCAACAGAATCCTTAGTTGAAAATACCAGCCCCAATCCAAAAGGAGTAGCTTTTGCTCAAGCAGTTTGAATATAAGAAGGGAGATGAATTGCTCACTTATAGACTGGTTCCAATTCCAAGAAATTATAAAACAAGGGGCATTTTTTAGTAGAAGCTGGGATCCAGTTGATTTTGGGTATTTCGACCATGCTGATTACGAATTTCAAGGATCCCAAGCGAAATTAGCTCATTTAAGGGCTTTATTTGCATATCAAAATGGCTGCCAGTCGAAATCTTCAAAATGCTGCCAAGAAAATCCATGACACTGCATTCGAATAGGATATTCACTAATATTGCTAAAATGGTGTACAGATAGAATTTGGTAAAATGGTGTACAGCAACATAATCTACACAACAGGGAACTTTTTAAATTTTAACAGGGAACTCATAACATCCATGACGTCATTATGATGTCATAATTGAAGAAAATGGCAGAATTTGCCAACTATTGGTAATATCTCAGTTTTAATTATTAAGTCCTTTTATAGTCTCTAGAATGTATCAAAATGCACCAAAAAGTAAAAATCAGATATATGATTCCTATCTAAGCTTATTATCTATATCGCTTATTCATGATTTATTTACACCAATTTGTCATTGTTTCATTTAAACCCCTAATTACTGGTGCAAATACTCTAAAGTGTCTTGAATTTACTTTTAAAGATAAAGAGAACCAATTTGGGCTAGTAAAGTTGATCTATTACATTTTCTGTGATTTACATGACGTCATAAATATGATGACGTCATTAACTTAAAAATTGTTCACGCCATCAAAAATTGAAAAGGTCATGCAACATTTCAAAGGTCTCATCGAAATCAGTCGTATGGTGGCATTCTCGATGATCTATGATCCTCCGGCAAAAATTAAACTCATTGATTTGGTTTTCTAGCTGGTTAGTGTCTACCATTTAAAATAGAATCTTCCAGTTTTATTTAGCCCATCTAATTTTAGGAGAAATGGCAAACTTTCGGCTCTTCATTTTTCGAACTAACGACAAGTTTATGTATGACATTTTCTCAAATGAAATTTTCTCCCAAGTAGTAATCGGGTGAAATGTCAACATTGAATATTCAAGTGGCTGAACACGTTCCTTTTGTACATCCAGTTCTACTATGCTGCATTTTTGTGAAGGTCTCTAACGTGTGTCCAAGCTTGAATCTAATCGATTATAGGTCAGTGGAAATCGTTGTTTTCAGCTTTGCTGCATTTGCCACACAACTTGCTACATTACAGGCCTTGCGCAAATTAACACTATCTTCTGACAAATAATTCTTGAGAGTTGTTAAGAAAAAAACAGTTGTAGTTTCACTTGAAACTTCATTGCTAATTTTTGAGGATTCTTCTCATGTTGATATGCGCAAGGCCTGCAGTGTGAAGCTTGACCCTACATTAAGATTTGAAGGAGTGTCTGATCTAAATCTTAAAGCAAACTAAGCTATATGAGTTTCTGCATCGTATGTTACATCCACAAAAGATCATCTCCAGAGAAGCAGCAGGGATGGCTTCACTGTCATTAGAATCGGCTTTAATCGATCTTCAGAAAGCTCCCATGCGAAATCTGTAGGTGACGGTAAGTCTTGATGCGGTGATCCAGCTTGTTTCCATATCATTGCTTAGAAGTGTGCTCTTCTTATGTGAAGATATGCCACATCAATTGTTGGAGGCAATGCCTCGGGTTTTGTTTTTTTGAAAAATAGAACGTGTCTGGCTTCATTTGTGGCCTGCACCAGAGCTGTTGCAAAAAAATTTTCTGCTTTCCGCATAACTTGTTCGTTAATACCTCCTTCTCCCATGTTTTGCAAGAGTTCATGCGACTCTTTAAAAACTTTCCATGCAGATGCCTTTGTACTCCCAGACAAGTACGAAGTTGTATCACATCCAATAAGAGTGTGAAAGGGGATGAGTGCTTGAACAGATCCCTCATGCAAGGCGTGAAGAATCTCTTTGACTGGAATATATTTTCTCTTCTTTGACGTTCCAGACATCATCCAAAGATCATTGCATCGCATTCGTTCACAGTGGGACACCAGAATGATGAGCACATCTGCATCTCTATAGTAGCAACTACTACTGTATTGCAGGTGACATTGATAGCACAAAGGGCAATTCTGGTGTCTGCTTCTTTATGGTCTGCAATCAAAGACAAGGTATCAGTGTAGCATTTCGATGACTGGGCAAGCAATTCATTGATAAATCCACCAGCTGTAAAAATTTCTTTATCTTCAGTTGCTTGGCGAAGCAACTCTTCTGACAGGAATCGTGCAAGATCTGCTTTGTTTTCTTGAATTTGACCAGAACTTTGGAAGAGGTACCAAACCGCTCTCTTTAACTCGGCGAACAGGCCGGCTAGTTTTTTTCCGCCTTAGTCTGGTACTAGTTTTGATTGATAGTTGTCTATAGCGGTCAAAAACAACATCGATTCTCTGGTAGCGTTTACCCATTTGAAGCACTGCTAAATCTCTGGTAGCGTTTACCCATTTGAAACAAAGGTGTCTGCTAAATCACGAAACGAACAGCAACCATTTGGTTTGCCTAATAACACCACTAGAGCCTGACCATCGATGATTAAGTACGCTGTTATTCCATGAAGATCGATACTCTCTAGACAATTGATGCTATCCGTTAGCTTGTCAATAAGGACAGGCTTGCTTCCAGTCCGAAGGGAACAGTTCATTTCAGTGAGAGATGAGGAACTGGCATCAATTCATGAGAAAGCAAACTCTTAAGATCAACTTCACAGCTGCCTTCATAAGCAGTGATCAGCCGCGTGAGGATATTTCTATCGGCCTTGAAAATCGTCTGCTTCTCCTTGTAGTTTGAATTTATTGGAACTTCATATAGGCTTTGAAAGGTAATCGCTCTGCATCTTTTTAATGGTTCGTTGAAGGATATCATGGGCTCTGTGTCAGACAGCGTCAGTCTGTGCGTGACAAAGCTTAAAATTTGTTGCTGACCGAGATCGGCTGCATGCAACAAAGATTTTTGAATTTCTTTACTTTTTCTTTATTTGCTATATTCTACCACTTGCCAGAACTTTTTGCGGTTCGGAGGGTCCCTTGGTTATACCTTGAAGTTTTTTGACCGGCAGCCATTTTGAATATGCAAATTAAGCCTTTAAATTAGCGAACTTGGGATCCGCCAAATTCGTAATCAGCATGGTCGAAATACCCAAAATAAACTGGATCCCAGCTTCTACCCGAAAATGCCTCTTGATCTCTTTTTAAGAACTATTTTAGAGAAATGGAACCGGTCTATTACACTTTCTCATTCTCAACCCCAACAATCACGTGTCAGGATTATAAGGAGATCTCATTTCACTTTAGTTCAAGAGGATTGTTACGTAAGCTGTGTCTTTGCCGTTTTCCGAGTGTCATCAGATTCGATTTCAGTGTCATCGTAGTCGATTTTAGTGTCATCGTAGTCGATTCCAGTGTCATTGATAGCCAAGTTCAATGGCCAAGGTCATCACATCACTGCAAATACAGCACTGACATGAAGAACCAGATTTAATCATTTTTCATACATTCATTTGGCCCTGTCCCAGACCTAAGAGCAGCAAATAATTTGTAGTAAATTTCAAGGACGGGAAAAGAAAATGTAATACAGCTGCCTTTTCCTTATTTTGTTGTTCGCACCTGTTTACACAAACCTGTGTAAATCCAGATTCTACAACAGTCCAGCAAACCATTTTCTGTGAGGACTTTGGGGAACAATTTTAAGACTCGACACATCACAAAACGCATCAAGTCATTACATTTTTTCAAAAGAACCAGGGGCGTAGCTAGTGGGGGGTGTAGGGAGAAGAAACACATTATGAAATTGTCGGTAAATCTTCAGTTTGTCTACAAATTCCTTAGTTTGTCGACGATAAAACTATTTATCAGTAAGTGAAATAGCACCTAAATTCTTCTCCATCTATGTCGTCGGTAAATTTTTCTATTGATGACCCTCCAACCCCTAGTCTGGAAGGTCAAGCATTGACACTGAAAAGAACTGGTAAATTGAGACGTAGGCTAGCTTAATTAATTGGGCTTAAGTTAGAACAATTTAAACACGTTGCACGTGCCATGTAAATGCAGATTTTGCTAATTTGACAAAATTAACAAATAATATGTGCTTAAAATTGTAGTTTTAAATCAATTCAACTTCACCTTTATCGATGTCTATTGAGATGCGCGTGTGCGCGTGTAAACAAACTTTGCTCAAAATTACATTATAAAGTGCCTCAGTCGCAGCTTGTTCTTAATTTGTACTAAATTCTGAGCACTATTAGGTTCATTTTTTTGCAAAACTGTTCTAACAAAAAAGTTTATATTACCATTTTCAAATGCATTATCAAATATTAACTAATATCATTTTCCCGATCATTTAGTTTTATAACTGTCTTTGGTTGGTGTTTCATTACATAACAATGGAATTCTTTACTAGACGTTCTAAAAAACTTGAGAGAATCCCCCAAATGTTATGCAATGTCAAAAAGCTTAAGATCCCGAAATCCATTTAAAGCATAATTGTTTTTATACATAGAGCAAGTTTCTTGGAAAGAATCGAGAAATCTTTTGTTTATTGATATACACAGTAAACACCAAAACAAATACGAAATATGTAATTTTATCATGTTGAGCAATGTATATAATATATTTATTATTTAGCGTTATATAATAATTATTTGGATCATGCTACCGTCTCCCTGTGTCATGTGGCCATGAAGTGAAAGCTGAACAATCAGCCTTGTTATATAATCATTGGAAACGCATACACAGGGCGAGCGTATCGTAAGGATTAACAAACGTATCAAAATTTGCTAATCCTTACGATATTCAATTTCTCCAATTCAAATATCATACGACGTTTAAAGCAAAACAAACTGGAACCCCCTGAATAAATGTTTGCCTCTAGCTGTCAAGACAACACAGTACGTTTATTTGGATCGTACGTACGTAAATCCATAAGTTGGATTTTGTCTGGTCATGTACAGTGTGTACGATATAATATTTATAAAACACTTCTGCATGAAGGACAGACCCGACGCCTGTATTTCAGTGATTTTCTTACTTCATGCTTGTCGGCTATTTCTCTGAGAAAGGTGTATAATTTTGAAACCTATTTAGGACATAGAATTCAAAAATGGGTCAGTTTTGGAAAACTAATCAGAAATTCCAAGTAATCGGGTACCAAATTTTGTTGCTGATTCGTCTACAAAAAGAAAAATTTCAAATATGATTGCAAACAAATGTGCAGCAATATGGTCTCCTCTACGTCAGGTTTCATTTGCTCCACTGATGCATCCCTCTACAATGACGTTTGACCCATTGTATCCCTGCGTTCACCAAAAGATAAAATGGCATCCGATGTTTCTGTTTACAAGCTGAGATGAGGTAGGGTGTTGACTGACCAACCAATTGATCTATAAGTTCCAAAGTGCGTGTACAAAGGCTGGCGTATAGTTCTGGTTGTAGGCAGGACTAAGTAGGCTTATTCAATAAGATATTGGATGAGCTTTGGCCTAATTACACAAAAACAACTCTGCAGAGCACAACAACAACATCATTGGCCTAATTTTGAAAACCGGAGGAAAAAGCACTAGGTGGTATCTTCTGATGTGGCTTATTGTGGTATGGAAATTTCAAGATGATGCGTAATTCATCTTTTAGAATTTTTGGTTATAGAGTAATAGTTTTAATTATGAAACATTGTTCTGGTTTAGCATTGTTTTTGTCATGCACAAGAACCTAGACAAATCTGTTATAAAATGCATTTTATTTGAAACTATAATGATATTAAATTTCTGTTTACCTGATAGATTCCTGCATTTTTCCTATTTAACTGATTGATATCATTCGGTTACTTAGCAGTGTCAATATTGGAATTTACTACAAAATCACTATTTCAAGGGTGTTAGTGAATGTATAGAAAAGGGGGTGATATTTTCTGAGAAAGTGACTAACCAAGTAAGGCTTCAGACAGCCTTCGATCAAGAATTTAGGTCATGTCTGGATGTGTATAATTTGATCCTCATCTTAGTCAAAATGTGACAGACGTATCATAGTTTCTCAAGAAATAGAGGACGGGAAAAAAGAATAGAGATATCACCTTGCTAAAGGTCGAGAAATAATAGATGGGTTTAAAGTTTAAACACCAATTCAGACTCAAAAGTGAACTTCCTCTACGAGATTTAAGCAAATTATAACTCTATTTTCTGATAAAGCACATTATATCAATTGGAATTGCTCTAAAAAAGAAATCTTAAATAGACATTCAAGAAAAGGGGGGTCTAGGGCGCAGCTCCCAGAAATTTTTTTGGACCACGCCTTTCAAACACTCGCAAATGCGGGGAAACGCTCTTTTTGCAAAGTTTTCCCCCATTATTTGATTCATTTCAGCTATGGTAAATAGCAAGGTATTTTACAATCGTTATTGACAAAAGCATACAGTATACTACCCCCCCCCCCCAATGAGTTTTACATCGTTTTTGGACAAATCTCGAGGACCATATTTTAGAAAAGTGGGGGGTCCAGACCCCCCTTTTCCCCCTTTTGGGTACGCCACTGATTACTGGCATTTGAGCAAATCACTCAGGATAGATGTTTGACTGCAAAATTGAAGAATCCGGTCAGGAAAACGTCGAAGAGTTTTTTGACTGCATCAACAGATCACAGGTCGTCTAGGATCAGGGAAAACTCTGCAACAAAAATGACATCCAGGAAAACACAATACCTATCTGGATTCTTCATGAGCTATTTGCAATACCTGGAAAAAAGTATTGCATCGTGCTGAATAGAATTATTGCTCTCTACAAAGTACTTCTGTGAATACTGAGTTCATTTGCAATACACTCATCTTTTTTTTATAAGAAACTGGCTATAAGAAACGAGTACTGGACAGTCAGAAAAAATTAAGAAACTTCAGTACTCGAAGCAAAAAAATCAAGAAACTATTAAATCGTGATAAAACTGAGAACAGCGAAATTTTGTAAAATCCAAGAACATGATTGCCCTGAAGGCCTAGAAATTAAGACACAAAGGATAAAAATATACTTTCCACGTCAGAACGGAAGCGAATCTCTTGACGTGAAAAAAGGTCACGAACATTTCATAACATCATTCATGATATCATAATTAAGAAACTCTTAAGAAACAGTGAGTATTGAAATTTCCAGAACATTAAGAAACTGGAGTACTCAACATCAACCTTTGTTTCTTATAAAAAAAATGAGTTTATGCATGCTGAAACGATGCAGCATTTCACTGGCTTCGCCGCGTGCTCAAGCTCATTTCCCCAGCATAATCTAATAGACAGGGAAATAGATGCGAAAAACTAACAAATTGCCTAATCTAAATTTTTTCTTCGGATTTCTACATTTCAATGGCTAAAGATCGATTTTCCGAGATGGGCCATCGCGAATTATTTTTAGATTGCACGTGATTCGTGACGTCATAAATAAAAAATAATTCAACAAGAGCGCTGATATCTCTTGTAATAGAACTCTTATAACAATAATAATTACACATTCGAATAGCTCTAAGAAGGAGCTTTCATTTGATGCATAACAAATTATATTTTGCTGATATCAGCAAATTGACTGATGACGTCATCAAACCAAAATAGGCCTTTTACCACCACTGTTTCGCAAAATTCTCATTCTTGGGCTGTTAATTGTCCTTTCTTAAGATATTCTATCACTGATAGAAAAACACGTCCATTGAGTAGGTAAACAAAAAATTTCTTTGCATACTTCATTGATTGACGTTTCTTTGATGACGTCATATCATAAATTTGTAAAAATGATATACTGTAGATAAGATTTTTTTTATATTTTTGAAAATTACGCTATCTAGTCTTGCTGCCAACGCAGGCAACAAATGAAAGCTCCTTCTTAGAGCTATCCGAATATGTAATTATTATTGTTATAAGACTTATTACAAGAGATATCAGCGCTCTTGTTGAATTATTTTTTATTTATGACCTCGCGAATCACGTGCAATCTAAAAATAATTCGCGATGGCCCATCTCGGAAAATCGATCTTTAGCCATTGAAATGTAGAAATCCGAAGAAAAAATTGAGATTAGGCAATTTGTTAGTTTTTCGCATCTATTTCCCTGTGTATAATGCGAAGAAGCCAAGTCCCTAGTGAGTAAACCGCGAAAGGGATTTCCACAAAACAAAAGGATTTCTAGGGTTTACCGATAAAACAATAGGATTTTTACCCCTCGGTCGCTAGAGCCTTTTCAAGAAATGACACTTCAGTGACACTAATCAGCTATAAAAAGAGTGAACGCAAGATAAAGAATTATCGATAAAAGTTTCCCATTTTCTCAACTTTGCTTAAAATATCTCACTACACATCTTCACAAATTGAAATCGTTTGTTTCGGGCGTACCATTGGTCGTTCAATTCAATCCAATTTTATTCGTTTACTACAGAAGAAGATACTATATTGATACTGTAAGATACAGGATCCTTAACAAAAGGTATAGTTACAGGCATAACTGTAATTACAATAAATGAAAGCAGCCATGAATAATGCGACGGGCCAGCTCCTATAAATAAACGCCGCAAGAGAATTGAAGAAGAAATTGATCCACCAAAAGTCAAGCGTTCAATTCATGGCATTATCTTTCAGATGAAAGGCTATTCAATACGGTGTGGGAACAGGTACGAACATGCCGAGCCCCCGTCACAACAGATCTATGGACTTTTAATTATTGTCTGTTTGACAGCTAGAAAGAGTATATAAACCCTTTGGCTTGGTCTCAACATTCAGTTGACTGCAAAGGGTTGCTGGCAAAAGTCATGGCAAGGTTACTGCACTGCACTTTACTCGTCATATTAAGCTACTTCACAGCAGTTGTTGCTAGCAAAGATGCCAAACACGTCAAGGTCCTGATCGTAGGAGCAGGTGCTTCAGGTATAAAGGCTGCCGAAACAATCCACAAAAATGGCATAAATGATTTTCTTATTCTCGAGGGTAAGGATTACATTGGAGGAAGGATCCACCATGTCCCTTTTGAAGGAAACATGGTCCCTCTTGGCGCAGGCTGGATACACGAGATTGGACCCAATAACCCAATATGGACACTGTCACAGAAGTTAAAGATGGACGTCCATCATGATAACTACTCAAAATTCATTGTCAGGTAAACTATTAAAGTTGTCTATGTCCGAGTCTACCATGTTTAGGATCAGTGGTGGAACTTATTTCGGGCTTAGCCCCCCCCCCACCCCATTCAGCGTTTTCGTCGAAAAATTGAAAAACTTTTAACGTGCCGAAAACACATCCAAACTGTTATCTTGTCGAGAAATCGTGGGTCTGACCCCCCCTCCCCCCCACCTAAATGAAAGTCTGAATTTCCGCCACTGTTTAAGATAAAAAGGCAGATCGGCTTTAATAACGAAAAAATTCTTATTGGTAGGGGGGGGGGGCATCGCAGCTTATATTTTTACGTGCAAAAAACCAATTTGTGCAGCAGTAAAACATATTTGTACATGGTACCATTCAAATCATGTAAACCAACTTACAAAAAAACGACATATTGCTAAAGACCAGAAACAAAACCGTAATGAGCTATAAAATACAACTAGAGGTTACACTTCACCAGTATCTTTTTTTCGTCATTCTCTTATTCAGAATCTTTGTTTTCAAAAAATGCTAACAGGTGACTGTCTGTCGGCCTCTGGACAATCCCTTTTCGTTGGTTCCTTTCAGTTCTGAAACAATATACAACTGGTTTGGGATCATAGTCAGAGAAAAAGGCATATTTGAATTTAAGTACAATATCTTATTAATTGTTTTCCCCTTAAGGCTTTTCCTGGAAATGGTTTTTATAAGGCTGTATGCTGACATAATCTCTTCGCAGTCTGCAGAATGGGGCTTCCCCACCATGGGGCTTCCTCACAAAACTCTTGCAAAACTTTTGTAAAGAAGTTATAATCCTGAAGATATTTGCAGAGTGGCTGAAATACACTTAAGTTCTTGATCTCATGGGTTCCGGCAGAGGTTGGAAAGTGGGAGGGCAAAGGATGTTTTAACAATCGTAACAAAATAATTTTAAAAAAGCTCTATTGTTTTGCAAAAAGTGGGGAGTCATGGCCCCCCGGGCCCCCTTCGTCGGAGGCCCTGTATCTATGTCGCTTTGCTGGGCACCTTTCATATTGTTCAGCTAAGACACACAAATCAACATCAGGTGCAATTTAATCCCGGCAGCTGACGAATGTCATCCTCGTCACTTTCATTTTTGAGAAAATTTAGGGAGCTTTCATTAAGTATTGAACAGCCTGGAGTCGAATAGCCTCTAAGTCTGCACACAAACTAGGAGGCGAAGAGATTCAATAGGGTCACCAAAACCTTTAAAAGAAAATTGTTTGGCTATTGAATTATTTCTGACAATGAAAGTGGCCTATGAAACAATTTATTTAAAAGATAATTAAAAGTCAGTCACTTTCACTTTGGCTATTTTCTCACTTTCTGCCATCATCCCTGTCTTCTGAAAATCTTCCACTTAGCTCTGATTTAAGACTTCTTTACATATCTTAGCCTTTTTCAAACTGCTGGCTTTTTAGCTGCTGAAAACTGCTTTTCAAAATGCTTGAAAACTTTTTACTGCTATCATAAAGTTCGAAACAAATGTTTCATTCAAGCCTTGTAAATGTAACTTTGGCTAGAGAGCATCCATGGCATTTGAATCGATCGAATCAGCCTAAATTTGAAATTCAAGTGTCACCTGGGTGGTATCGTCAACGCAGGGGCAAAAATACCAGGGGGGGTGTGGGGGATGTGACACCCCCCAATCTTAAAAATAGCCGATTTCGCAGGGCAATTGAAGATTTCGCAGGGCGCCAAGAAGAGCTTTATCACCACGCAGAAACGCCATCTCTGACTTTCGAAAAGGGCCGTTTACGAGTTTTGAAATGGAAATATTATATTTGTTATGAACCTCCCTTCCTGACATTGCATTTTAGAGATCTGCTTCGTCACTGCAGTTAGTATTTGCTACTTCTATAAGTCATCGATCCATTCATTCATATTCTTCTCATGCAGAAAATCATCACTATTTCTATAGCCATCCCCCTCATTGTTAATTTCTGAAAATAAAGATTGTGGCTTTTGGGCATCTGTACTTTTTCGGATTGGAACGTTGAAAAAATTGCTAGAGAAATAGCGTAAGTGGAAGATCCATCAAGAGTTGCTAGGGAAATAGGCCAATCAAGGAGGCGTCTAATTAGCACAAATAGGGTGAATGCCTAATAGCAGGAGACAGCCAATAGGACGAAATGCGGTACTCCTTTTCTTTATATTGAGGCCTTTAATGACAGCTATAATAAAGGGATGTTTGTTTCATATAAGCATGGTATCTTGGTTTTGTTGTATTATTCGAATTATTCTTGCAGGGACGGTCATTCTGGAGAAGAGCTAACTGGAGCAAATAGCATTTACAAAGAGCTGAAGATGAAGGTAGAGCAAGCTGATCTGAAAATGAAAAAGCGAAGAAAATCCGGTTTATCTAGCATTCCAATAAGATCCGCACTTGGAATGGTTGGATGGAATCCTTTTTCCTATGTCATGGAAACATTGGAATACTATCATTTCGATTTCCAAAATGGTGTGTCGCCGAAATCTCTTAACTCAGAAGTATTCTCAGTGACTGGTGAAGGAAAAGACGTTGTGGTAACAGACAAACGAGGCTATGCGCATGTGCTCGAACATTTGGCAAAACCATTTAAAAACAAAGTAAGTGGCAGCGCGAACTGTGAGCGACGCATTATCGTGAATTCTGTCGCTGCAGAATTAAGTAGAAGTTTATTGGACTAGGATTAAAGCGTTTAAGTGTTAAGAGATGCAAGCAGGGTTGAGTGGACGAATGGGTTGGCAGTTGTTTTGCAGATATTTTCTTTTAAATGGCCTCATTGCCTCTTTTTTCGATTTGTTTGACAAAAAAGATTTTGTAAACCACACTGCAACATCAACTAGTAATCATTTTCTCATTAATTTCTAGATACGTTTCAATACAGTGGTCTCCGAGATAAAGCACACAGATTCATTTGTCAAAGTGACGACAACAAAGGGAGATGTATACAAGGCAGAACAAATCCTTCTTACCGTCAGCAGTGGGGTTCTCATTAACAACCTTATCGAATTTTCTCCTCCTCTGCCAAGTTGGAAAACGGACGTCATCCACCTTGTTCCAATGTGTTACTACTGTAAGGTGTTCATGAAGTTCCCAAGACGCTTTTGGGATGACTCCAATTACATCTTACTGTCCCAAAGGTTTCGTGGAGACCACGTTCATTGGCAAAACTTTGACCATCCGACACTTTTTCATGGAGATCATATACTGATGCTGACACTCACCGAGGATATGTGCTTGAATTCTGAACAGATGACCGATGAAGCAGTGAAAGAGAAAGCCATGCGATCCTTGCAGAGGGTCTATGGTCGCAACATACCTTGGCCCACTGGTGAGAGATTTTTGTCACACTTACCCAATCTCATTTAACAAACTATAAAATCTTGTCTTTCACATTTTTTGCACTATCACTGTAGCTAAATTTTATTTTGTCTTCTACGTCAGTATAAATGAAAATTAAAGATTTTTCTGGCGTCTTAGTTGCCTCTCTTGTTAGTAGGGGAAACCTCTCTGACCTTGCTTTGGTCAATACAGATATTGACGAAGAGGAGTAAAGGATGGTCAAATGCACAAAAGTCAAATATTTGCGTTCTCGTTGAAGTTTCTCAAGGGGGGCAACTGACTGCCAAGTACTTTTCCATATAGATATATGTATCGAAAGTATTACAGTCTCAATATACTAAGGTTCTGATTTCCTTCAATTTTACTTATTATTGACGGAAAGTAGTACTTAACACTTTTCAAAGCTCTTCAAGGGTAGCGGAGGCTTAACTTTAAGGGGGTCAGGGGCTAAGTTTGGGTCTTCCCCAATTATTGTTGCTTCATTGTGATAAAATTTCCCGAACTGACTTGGAATTTGATAAATTTTGTCTGATTGGAGGTGTTGCAGCATCTTCTCCCCCCCCCCTCCTCAGGCAGTTTGTCTCCTACGCCTTTTTCCGAACACCATATTACCCAAACATTCAATGTTGATCCTGTATATTACAGCCATGCTACGAAATAAATGGAGCAGAGATCCAATGACGATGGGGGCATACTCCAACCCTGTTGTTGGGTTTGCTGAAAAGGACTACAAACGTTTGCAAGAACCTGTTGGTCGTATCTGGTTTGCTGGTGAATATACAACAAAGGACTATGGGTATGTCCATGGAGCTCTTGCCACCGGAGAGAGAAGCGGGAAAGACATTTTAGCGTGCATGAAAAACAAGAAAAAGTGCAGCAATAGATCTAATAACAAAAGTAAATACAGATTGTAAATTACTTTTTTATGTTGTAAACATAAAAAAACAGATTTTCTTGCAAATGATAATGATATGATCGTTGAAAGGATTCTCTTTTGACACGCACATGCCTGTTCGACGTAGACGAAGATTCTTTCAGGTTACAAAAATTTCTGCTCTTTAATCCACGAGCCTTGTCTCAGTTAATATTAGTGCAAGATTCTGCTAATAGCACTTCTGCATAAAAGCAATGGCTGTTGTTTAAAGCATACGAAACTATCACTGATCGTGGAGTCCTTTGCGTAATCAAGGGCATGGCACTGGCCTAATATCAAGTCTTTTCGTTTCAAAAAGTAAATTTTTCAAAACGGTTGTAGTGTCCAAGAACCTACCGTAAAAGCTCTATTAAGCCCGGGGGGGGGGGGCTTATTTTATGTAAATTCTAGAGGGGGCTTATTAGAGAGGGGGGCTTATCTATTATTAAAAAATACAACATATTACAAAATGCCACAATGCTCTGGGATTGCTTTGAAAGAATCAACATCAGTATCCTCTTGACTTCTAAGGCGCCCAAGGAAATCTTCACATTGGTCGTATTTATTGCTCATCACACCCGTCAAGAGACCCACTCAGTGCGCCTGTTTCCTTTGTTTGACATTAGGGGCTTAAGAGGGGGCTTAATAGAGAAAGGGGGCTTATTTTGAATTTTGGCTTGGGAAGTGGGGGCTTAATAGAAAGGGGGAACTCACGGTAATCCTAAAAGTGGCAAGTTATACAGCACATCCTCGTTTATCCGAACACAGTTTTCGGTGTAAAGTAACACCAAATTAAGCTCATCCTCAATTAGATTCGAGCTTTTAGCTTCAATCTAACAATAATCATCTCTTAAAGCATCATTACATTAATCATCCAAAATACATTAATCATCCCTTTATAATCCTAAAATGAATCATGGAAGTTACGAAAGCATACACATGGGCTTATCTTATCGCTATAAGCGAATCTATTTGTAAGATCAAGGAATGTGTGTATCAGTTCTTCTCTGAGCAGCATTTTTGTAAAAAGATCATTCGTTATGCCCCGAGTATAACAGAAGGCTAAAGGGAATTTTTTTTAATATTTCTCATGTCTTGTGTGCCATTTTTCCTGACCAAAATCTTATTCTCGATCATCCAAATTTCCGAATGACTCTTTTCACAATCCAAATAGCTCTTCTCACATTTCAAGCTGAAAATATTAGACCAGAAAAACCTTTTTGCTGGGTTCTGAAAATAAGTTTTTCCTGTAACATTGTTTTCTCGTCCGGAGATTAGAAAACATCGGGTGGTGACTTAAATGATCTCTCAGTTCGGCTGTCATATATTCTGACGATTTTTTACAGTTGAAAGCTGACAAAACTCTAAGTTCAACTAGTCCCTATTGTTTTATGATTTTTTCAGCAATCGGTGGCAAGTACATTTATTAGATCTAGTCCGACAAATTTCTCTAGTTTTTGACTGACTGCAGATATTTTATATTGGTAAATTTACCCAACTCTTTGACAAGGGGCCATGGAAAGAGGGGGGAGGGGGTTCTCAGAAATAATTTTTGTACAGTGACATTGTTTGACAAAATCTCCAAGCTCCTACACTACAGAATGATAAACAAAGTATGAATTCAGTTTCGTGGTTGCGTGAAACTAAATTTAGTGAAGGCACTAAGGGCATATGAAAGAACAGCCATCGCTACAATGGGGCGAGGGGGTTGTGACACCACCTTGGAAAGAACATTTATTGTGAAACGAGGTGTTTTTTGCCATGTAGGAGTGCTTTGTCAGCAAATTTTTTAGACTTTTCGTCGAATTAAGAGCCAAATCTTTGTTAAATGCCTTTTTACTGTGATATTTCAAAGATGACTCCTCAGACTTTCAGTTTGTTAGTAAAAAATTGCAGATCGGTTTTCTTCCATTCTTCAAGTGACATTTTAATCAGTTTTTATCATCTTACCTTACCGATTTAATATGATATTTTTTACAGCCCCATATATAATCCAACGAACAGATGATATGGCCGAGTGTGCGGAGGAACAAAAGTCTGGTAGAAAAGAAAATTACGGCTATAAGTATTGGCGAGATGAATTTCGGTAGCAGCGACAAAGTAGAAGGATGTTTGATCATTTGATGGGAATAACGCGAAAGCTCGTCTTAGTTGCACGGACAAGGAAAATACAAAGATGGAAGCAGTTGATCCATACTTGTCTTCTGAATCAAGTTGAAAAGCGTGAATCAGAAGATAATTAGCCAAGATTCGTAGTATTTATATTTGATGTGAATAATGTGAATAGAATTTAGATTTTTGTTTATCGTTAAAAAGCGTAGCTAGTATACTAAAATAAACATTTAGAAAAAGAATCAAAGCTAAGCTTTGTGATATTGTCACATTATCAAGTTTTGCAATTTTTAAACTATACACCAGGTTCGTTTAGAAAAGATCACTGGCTTTTATCTCACCCATTAGCTTTGAGAAAAATTGTTGCAAAAATAATCACCTAGTTCATTAGAATTTTGCTGGCTTGTTCTATTCTCTGTAAGACGGACGAATGTAAAATCAGATATGAAGTGTGAATCGTTGCTTTGAACTATATTAGTCTAACAGAACACCACTTATAGCAAAATCCCATAATCACCCCCTTATTTCAGACATTCAACCTTGTTTCTTTAACCTTTTTGCTTTAAGGTTAAGAGGAGATGCTATTTCCTCGTTGGGGAGCATCTTTTAAGTTTCGAACCATATCAAATCACAACATTTGTTTATCAAAATCATATTTGATCTAATGGATTAGTCAAGTTCCTCTCTCCCGTCATTTAAAGTGAGAGGCTATTGTTTATCGGTTAGTAAGGTCGCAAAAGCAGCGAAGTCTTTGCATACAGTAAATGTTACATACAGTAAGATCAAATTTGTTAGCCTTATGTTGTTTGTTGCTAGAAAGAAAAGTGACCTCAGGAAGGAAGCTTGTGGGATTTCAGCTCAAATATGCCATAATATTTAAATACTCAACAATTCAGAACAGTGCCATAGAATTAAGCCCGGAATAAGTGGCACTACTTTCCCCGAAGTAATACATTTTAACAAGTGTTTGAACAAATGACTGTGTTTGAAAACATCTAAAATAGTTGCTGAAACTAAAGACCTATACATATTGAATCAAAAACTGTAAAAAACCCATGTACCGTCTCTTTACTTGAAAGTTACTGTTAATGTTCGTATAAACTTTTTCTACTTTAATAATTCAAAATTTGTTCTATTAAGAGGCGTTCAAAATTTTTTTTAAGTATTAATTTGGTGTTTTCTGTAACCCCCATATCCCGGTGTCTAACAAAAGTTGTCAACATGGACAAAATTCAAAGTAATACCTTTTGGTTATTCTATATACTTGTAACCTTGTATATATTCATTATTTGTAAAATCTTGAGGAATTTTTATAGTAATTGGGGACCACATAAATATTTTGGAGCTAAGAAGAGTCTTTTTCTCAGTTTCAAGGAATTTCTTGAGTCTTGACTTTTTTAGAATGTAGCAATGTAAAACTAAAACAACTAAATTTGAAGAGGAATCTTATTGAAACCGTTTCGTTTCATGATGATTATAATGAGATTTTGAATTTTCCACATTAGACTTCCACCAATTAAGCTTCTTCGCAGAGAAAATAATCACAACTTCCTAGCAATCTTTCCTTTGCTGCTCCGCATCAATGCGGCAAATCTGACGTCAAACAATCGAAAGATGTCACTGAAAATTTTGCTTCTTTCGTGTACAATTTTGACTAGTTATTTATCATTAACAATGCTGGAAGTTCGCTAAAATTAAGCAAAAACCTGTTTTTAAGATTCTTCAAACATAAACTTGTTCTTTTCCTGGTGAACATCTGCGTATACTTTGCTATAATATTCACGAATTAAAATGTTCTTGCAAGAAAACACGCTGGGACCCAGACTCCTCGCTTCCTATTCCAATTCGATAATCGATAAAATTCTCATTAATATGACGTCAAAAGACTTCAGTTGAACCTATCAATTCTTAACTCTTTACTCGCTTTCAATTATGGAAGCTAACGAGAAGTGACAGACATGTTTTCGAAGTATTTGCATCGCTCCACTGCGAGCACAAATCCAGATGGATTGAATGTGTGGAGCCTGCCAACCTTACATCGCGCAGCTTATAAGAACAAGATCGATAAATTGATCCGTCTTTTAAACAAAAGGCAAAATGGTATCGATAAGAAAGACAATGTAGGACGGTGAGTTTTTGTCGTTGCAAATATTGATTATCGAAAGAAAAATTGTCGAAGTATGAATTATAAAGAGAAGAAAAGTGAAGAAGATATAATTTTAAGTACATCTTTTTGTAATTGATATGCTTCGGAAGATTTGTGACAAATATGATCTTTTATTAAGTTTATGTTGATATTTGGTCTTAATAAGTAACTGTGTCCTGCGGGCTATTAAGAATAGAGAAATATGTATCTGGTTTATTACTTCAATTGTATTTAGTCACCGATTGCAACCATTAGCTCGAATGGAAGTGATAATTATGCAGCTTAGATATCCTTAAACGTGAAAATGAAAGTTTTTATTCTAATAATCTCAACATTTTTTATCTTTAACAGCAATATGATATAGCAGTTAACTGAGCTCTAGTTTAATAAATCTGCTTGCTTCTTTAATGTCCTATTGTAACTGGTAAAGATAACTGAATTTGATACAAAATTTGATACGATATTTTGCACTCACATTTTACTTGCATCAAACTCATTAGAACTACCTTTTCAGTTATTACCTGTCTCAAATGGCTACTTATGTTGTTTGATATTCCAGAACTGCATTACACTATGGCTGCCTCGCAGGCAGTGTCCAAGTAGTGCAGCTCATCTTGGACAGAAATGGAAAAATCATCGCTGACAATGTAGGCCAGAGTCCTGTCTTTATGGTGAGTTAGTTTGTTTCTTGTCTTCAAAGAAGAGCAGTATTCTCAATCAGTGTTGCTTCCATTGGAAGGTAAGAGCAACATTAAACAAACATCTTACGTGATAGAATGCCTTTACATTTTAACAGGCAATCGGAAACGGACATCTGGAAATTGTCAAGATATTTTATGGAATCAAGTTTGATTTCAACAAAGCTGATAACAATGGAACGACACCCCTGCATCTCGCCATATTTAAGAAGAATGTGACGATTGTTGAGTTCCTGGTGAAGCAAGTGAATGTCAATGTTGATGCATCTGATATGGTATGTTCTTTGGCAAGCTATGTCTTCTTATCAAAGTTTTACTAGCATATTACAAGCCATAAAATTCATAAATTTTCAACAGAAAGAAGGAAACTTATTGCAACATTAAAAAATCGACAATGAATTACTAGCCAACGACGATATGTTTCTTGGTAAATATTGATGTACTGACTTTCATTTAAGTTCTGATAAATACCTTTTGATTTCAAATGCTCGAACTTTGTCATTTTTCCGACATTCTACAACTGCTGAACTCTTTTCTCCTAGCAATTGACCACCCCATTGCACCAGGCAATTCGATCTGATATACCCATGGTGGTGTTACTGCTTGTGGAAAAAGGTGCCAAAACAGAGATCAGAGACAAAATTGGAAAGTGAGTGTCTCTTGTTCAAATAGTTAATAACGATTAATCGTTCATTTAATTGTCTTAATTCATTTAATTCTAGCGCTCTTACTCTTTCAAGAACATGAGTGTCTACAACAACCTACAGAACGATAAAAAACTCTAAAGCATTGCTACGTATATCACATAAAAAAATTCATGCAGCTTAGTATCAAATGAAGAGAAATAATGATTTGACACCGAAAGCCCTTGTGTTTTGACACTAAATGATATTTCAAATAAAACAAAGGCAAATGACAATGAAGACCCAAAAGATTTTTAATTTCAAAGGAATAAAACTTAACCGACATACACTGTCAATTAACCAACAATCAATCATTTGTTTCAATTTATCGGCTTGGTTTCAGAGTCAAAAATCTGAGCGAAAGTTTAGCTGTTTACTGAATTGATGCGCAATATATAAACTATATATTATATAAAAAAACTGTATATTATGTATAAAAACTCTTTGTTATATATAAAATCTATATATTATATGTAAAAACTTATTACCTTTCCCTTTAGTTTCATCATAGCATGTGCTACCTTACGTTTTTAGCTAGTTGTTTAATCTAGGGAATGCTCTTTTTTGTTGGCTCACGTATATCATAGTATTTTTTACATTTATGAAATATGTTATTCTATGAAAGAACTAAATAATTCAAACTCATGAATATTCATTAAATAATCGCTTTTCCAATCTTGTGATTTTCAATCTTGTCGATACCCAATAGAATCATTTAAGCGTAACAGGATTGGATGTACATTTTATTATCAATTGAAGAATTAATGTGCAAAAGATCATCAAACATAGCCTGTCAAGTTCAATTAGTACTTTGGCAAATTTACTTCACCTTATGAGTGTTGTTTAATGAACTGGTACTCAACAATTATATTATCTTACAAACAGAACGCCATTGATGATGGCTTGTGTGAAAGGACAAGAGCAATGTGTCGAGATTCTTCTGAAAAATAAAGCCAACATATACCGTAAAGGTAACAGCAGTGTTGTGGAGCAGATTGCCACCCAATTCGGACATCATAGGTAAGTAACTGTAGCTTTGATCCAAAATTCACTCTAGGAACAAACATTTCACTGTTGATCTTTAAAAATGGTTGCTTGTATTAGATGCCTAAATTAAGGTAACAGCAGTGTTGTGGAGCAGATTGCCACCCAATTCGGACATCATAGGTAACTAACTGAAGCCTTGATCCAAAATTCACGCTAGGAGCACACATTTCACTGTTGATCTTTAAAAATGGTTGCTTGTATTAGATGCCTAAATTTAAACACTTAAGATTCACTTGAAGTTATACATGACTTGTTTCTGTCCCTCATGCTCCTTAAAAATGGTTACTATTATATAAGACAAGCTGACTAGAAGCCTATTCCCTGAAATCAGTTTTACTTTGGAGCCATTGATATTGGAGCTATCTTTGATTTCTAGAATCTATACCATGGTCAAGAAATTCAGGCTGGCCTCAGACCGAAAAGTTCGACAAAAATCTACAGGTTTGCCGAGTTAAAATTTTAAGAAACATTTTTTACGACTATTCATATTATTTGTCTACTTTTATCATCAAAAATGTAATATTTATCTATATAATAAATTTTTAGAGGTTCAAATTGAAAGTCACTCAGAGGCTCAAAAAAACAGTAAAGGGAGCGGTTCAATTCCTGATAAGCCACTTGATTCTGGCTTGGGAATGCTTTCATCGAGTGGACAAATGACCCGAAGTAACCAGCTTTGCAATGCAGCAAGCATTGAAGCCCCCGAATTTGTCAAAATGCAATTCTCAGCTGGTGAGTGATTAGAAGACTTGAATAGAATAAAAACTTGATTCTTTTGAAGATCTTTTGAAATGTATAAAAGAAGCAA
Organism: Rhopilema esculentum; assembly: GCF_013076305.1. The sequence continues at coordinate 10,268,476 of NW_027019698.1, read as the reverse complement.
TTTTCCATAAAAGAGTGCTTCGCTCGAACAGTCTAACAATTACATCTTAGATATGTATGAAACAAATAAAACCATTGATCAGTAAAAAATTTATACTTTCTTATCAACAATCTCCATTTTCCATAAGACACCCCATCGTCAGTGAAAATTGAGACCGCTATCTCAGAACATCAACAAAACGATCATCATGTAGAAGTGGCCGTAGCCATTGATATCAAACCATACGTAGAAGACCGCGCAGCCACCGCTGAATTCGAATCCCCATCACCAGATCAGCCACTGGCTCAGTTTGACAAGGATACACCAGAACTTGGTTCCAATGACATCGCAGTCACCTTTGATGAAGTTCCTACTGGTATGTTTGTGTATTATATTAAACCAACCCTTGCCTGCTTAAAAATACTTTGCATTAAAAGTTTAAAACGTATTCTAAGTGACAAAAGTTGGTTTCTTCTCTAATCTATCCTCATTTTTTAAACAGAATCCCCATCTTCAGTGGAATCGGAGACCGCCGTCTCCCAGCATCAACAAGAGATCCTTTCTGCAGAAGTGACATCTTCATTGGCAAATGACATCACACCAGACGCAGATGAGCCAACAGCCACCGCTGAATTCGAATTCCAATCATCAGTTCAGCCACTGGCTCAGTTTGACAAGGAAACACCAGAAATTGGTTCCAATGACATCGCAGTCACCTTTGATGAAGATCCTACTGGTATGTTTAACTACAAGATTTCAGGAAACTCTTTATTGCCTTGAATTGCTTTCTAAGTGACAAAAGTTGGTTTCTTCTCTAATTCATCCACATTTCTTAAACAGAATCCCCATCTTCAGTGGAATCGGTGACCGCCGTCTCCCAGCATCAACAAGAGATCCTTTCTGCAGAAGTGACATCTTCATTGGCAAATGACATCACACCAGACGCAGATGAGCCAACAGCCACCGCTGAATTCGAATCCCCATCACCAGATCAGCCACTGGCTCAGTTTGACAAGGATACACCAGAACTTGGTTCCAATGACATCGCAGTCACCTTTGATGAAGATCCTACTGGTATGTTTAACTACAAGATTTCAGGAAACTCTTTATTGCCTTGAATTGCTTTCTAAGTGACAAAAGTTGGTTTCTTCTCTAATTCATCCACAATTCTTAAACAGAATCCCCATCTTCAGTGGAATCGGAGACCGCCGTCTCCCAGAATCAACAAGAGATCCTTTCTGCAGAAGTGGCATCTTCATTGGCAAATGACATCACACCAGACGCAGATGAGCCAACAGCCACCGCTGAATTCGAATCCCCATCACCAGATCAGCCACTGGCTCAGTTTGACAAGGATACACCAGAACTTGGTTCCAATGACATCGCAGTCACCTTTGATGAAGATCCTACTGGTATGTTTAACTACAAGCTTTCAGGAAACTCTTTATTGCCTTGAATTGCTTTCTAAGTGACAAAAGTTGGTTTCTTCTCTAATTCATCCACATTTCTTAAACAGAATCCCCATCTTCAGTGGAATCGGAGACCGCCGTCTCCCAGCATCAACAAGAGATCCTTTCTGCAGAAGTGACATCTTCATTGGCAAATGACATCACACCAGACGCAGATGAGCCAACAGCCATCGCTGAATTCGAATCCCCATCACCAGATCAGCGACTGGCTCAGTTTGACAAGGATACACCAGAACTTGGTTCCAATGACATCGCAGTCACCTTTGATGAAGATCCTACTGGTATGTTTAACTACAAGATTTCAGGAAACTCTTTATTGCCTTGAATTGCTTTCTAAGTGACAAAAGTTGGTTTCTTCTCTAATTCATCCACATTTCTTGAACAGAATCCCCATCTTCAGTGGAATCGGAGACCGCCGTCTCCCAGCATCAACAAGAGATCCTTTCTGCAGAAGTGACATCTTCATTGGCAAATGACATCACACCAGACGCAGATGAGCCAACAGCCATCGCTGAATTCGAATCCCCATCACCAGATCAGCGACTGGCTCAGTTTGACAAGGATACACCAGAACTTGGTTCCAATGACATCGCAGTCACCTTTGATGAAGTTCCTACTGGTATGTTTGTGTATTATATTAAACCAACCCTTGCCTGCTTAAAAATACTTTGCATTAAAAGTTTAAAACGTATTCTAAGTGACAAAAGTTGGTTTCTTCTCTAATCTATCCTCATTTTTTAAACAGAATCCCCATCTTCAGTGGAATCGGAGACCGCCGTCTCCCAGCATCAACAAGAGATCCTTTCTGCAGAAGTGACATCTTCATTGGCAAATGACATCACACCAGACGCAGATGAGCCAACAGCCATCGCTAAATTCGAATCCCCATCACCAGATCAGCCACTGGCTCAGTTTGACAAGGATACACCAGAACTTGGTTCCAATGACATCGCAGTCACGTTTCATGAAGATTCTGCTGGTATGTTTAACTAGAAGCTTTCAGAGAACTCTTTATTGCCTTGAATTGCTTTCTAAGTGACAAAAGTTGGTTTTTTCTCTTATCAATCCTCATTTCTTGAACAGAATCCCCATCTTCAGTGGAATCGGAGACCGCCGTCTCCCAGCATCAACAAGAGATCCTTTCTGCAGAAGTGACACCTTCATTGGCAAATGACATCACACCAGACGCAGATGAGCCAACAGCCATCGCTAAATTCGAATCCCCATCACCAGATCAGCCACTGGCTCAGTTTGACAAGGATACACCAGAACTTGGTTCCAATGACATCGCAGTCACCTTTGATGAAGATCC
>NW_027019698.1:10110853-10265616 GCF_013076305.1 Rhopilema esculentum | reverse complement strand
TCGATTAATGGTATGTTCTTTGGGCAAGCTATGTCTCTTATCAAAGTTATTACTAGCATTATTAAACCATTAAAATTTTATTTAATTTCAACAGAAAGAAGGAAACTTTGCAACATTAAAAAATCGACAATGAATACTAACACGCCGATGTCTTTTCTTGGTTTAAACATTGATGTACTGACTTTCATTTAAGTTTCTTAAACACCTTTTTGATTTTCAAATGCTCGAACTTTTGTCATTTTTCCGACATTTTACAACTGGCTGAATTCTTTTTCTCCTACAATTGACCACCCCATCTGCCACCAGGCAAGTCGTCTGATATACCCATGGTTGGTGTTACTGCTTGTTGGAAAAGCGGTCCAAACAGAGATTCAGAGACAAAATTGGAAGTGAGTGTGTCTCTTGTTCAAAATAGTTAATAACAATTAATCGTTCATTTAATTGTCATTAATTCATTAATTCTAGCGATTCTTACCTCTTTTCAAGAATGGTGTCTACAACACCTACAGAACGATAAAAAACTCTTAAAAGCATTGCTACGTTATATCACATAAAAAATTCATGCAGCTTAGTATTAAAATTGAAGAGAATAATGATTTGACACCGAAAGCCCTTTTGTTTTGACTTTTCTAAATAATATTTCAAAAAAACAAAGGCAATGAAATGAAGACAATAGATTTTTAATTTCAAAGAAATAAATTACCGACATTATACTGTCATGGATTCACAATCAATGCATTTGATTTCATTTATACGGTTCGTTTCAGAGTCAACATTTTTTGAGGGGGGCGAAAAGTTTAGCTGTTTACTGAATTGAAGCACAAAAAATAAACCTATATATTTATATACAAAAATTGTTATATTATGTATCAAAACTTATTTGCTACTATATAATAATCTATATAATTTATGTAAAAACTTTTTACCTTTCCCTTAGTTTCTCATACATGTGGCTACCTTAACGTTTTTAGCCTATTGTTTAATCAGGGAATGCTCTTTTTTGTTTGGCCAGTATATACATAGTTTATTCGTGACATTTATGAAATTATATTTATTCTACTCGCGAACTAAATAATTCAAACTCATGATAGTCATTAAAATCAATCGCTTTCAATCTTGTGATTTTCAATCTTGTCAATACCCAATAGGGAATCATTTAAACGTAACAGGATTGCCTGACATTTTATATCAATTGTAGAATTAATGTTGCAAAAGATCATCAACATGCCTGCAAGTTCAATAGTACTTGATTTACTTACTTATGAGTGTTGTTTTATTAGAACTGTACTCACCATTATATTATCTTACAAACAAACGCCATGATTGATGGCTTGGTGTGAAAGGGACAACGAGGCAATGTGTCGAGGATCTTCTGAAAATTTAAAGCCACACATATACCGTAAGGTAAACAGCAGGTTGTGGAGCAGATGGTCCACCCAATTCGGACATCATAGGTAACTAACTGTAGCTTGATTCCAAAATTTCACTCTAGGGAACAAACTTTTCACTGTTGATCTTTAAAATATGGTATTGGCTGTATTTAGATGGCCTAAATAAGGTAACAGCAGTGTTTGAAGCAGATTTGCCACCCAATTCGGACATTCATGGTAATTAACTGTAGCTTTGATCTAAAATTCACTCTAGATACAAAAACATTTCACTGTTTGATCTGTTTAAAAATGGATAGCTTGTATTAGGTGTGCCTTAAATTTAAACACTTAAAAGATTTCATTTCGAAGTTTACAGGACTTGTTTCTGTCCTCATTGCCTCTTAAAATTGTTTCTATTATGAAGACAAGCTGACTAGAGCCTATTCGCTGAAATCAGTTTACTTTGGAGGCTATTGATTTTGAACTATCTTGATTTCGAATCTATATACCATGGTTCAAAAAAAATTCAGGCTGCCTCAGACCGAAAGTTCCGACAAAAAATCTACAGGTTTGCAAAGTCAAAATTTAGAAAATATTTTTACGGACTAATTTATAATATATTTGTCTACATTTATTAGCAAAAATTGTAACTATTTATCTATATAATAAATTTTTTAGAGGTTCAAATTTGAAAGTCACTCAAGAGGTTCCAAAAACCAGTATAAGGGAGCGGTTCAATTTCTGATAAGCCACTTGATTCTGGCTTAGGATGCTTTTCATCGAGTGGAAAATGACCCGAAGTAACCAGCATTTGCACATTGCAAGCAAGATTGAAGCCCCCCGAATTGTTCCCAAATGCATTCTCAGCTGTGTGGAATTTGGTTGATTAGAAGACTGTAAATAGAATTGAAAACTTGATTTCTTTTTGAAGAACTATTTGAATGTATAAAAGAAGCAATTTTCCATAAAGAGTCGCTTCGCTCGAACAGTCTAACAATTACATCTTAGATATGTATGAAACAAATAACACCATGGATCGTAAAAAATTATATACTTCTTATTACATTCTCCATTTTCCATAAGACCCCCATCTTCAGTGAAAATTGAGACCGCTATTTCTCCAGGAACATTTCACAAACGACCAATTCATTGTAGAAGTGCCGTGGGACAACCATTAGCTTTGATATCAAAATACGTAGAAGAACCCCAGGCAGCCACTGTGCTGGTAATTCGCACCGCCCCTAAACCCAGATCCAGCCAACTGGCCAGTTTGACAAAGGATTACACCAAAACTTTGGTTTCCAATCGACACATACGCAGTCATCTTTTGATTGAAAGTATACTACTGTATGTTTGTGTTTATATATAAACCAACAGCTTGCCTGCTTAAAAATATTCTTGCTTTTAAAGTATAAAAACGTATTCTAATGGACAGAAAATTGGTTTCTTCTCTAAATTCCATCCACATTTCTTTAACCAGAATCCCCATCTTCAGTGGAATCGGAGACGCCCGTCTCCCAGCTCAACAGAGAACCTTACTGCAGAAGATGACATCTTCATTGGCAAATAACATACACACCAGACGCAGATGAGCCAACAACCATCGCTGAATTCGAATCCCTATCACCAGATCAGCCACTGGCTCAATTTGAACAAGGATACACCAGAACTTGGTTCCAATGACATCGCAGTCACCTTTGATGAAGAATCCTACTGGTATGTTTAACTACAAGATTTCAGGAAACTCTTTATTGCCTTGAATTGCTTTCTAATTGACAAAAATTGGTTCTTCTCTAATCTATCCTCATTTTTGAAACAGAATCCCCATCTTCAGTGGAATCGGAGACCGCCGTCTCCCAGCATCAACAAGAGATCCTTTCTGCAGAAGTGACACCTTCATTTGGCAAATGAATCACACCAGACGCAGATGAGCCAACAGCCATCGCTGAATTCGAATCCCTATCACAGATCAGCCACTGGCTCAATTGAACAAGGATACACCAGAACTTGGTTCCAATGACATCGCAGTCACCTTTGATGAAGATCTACTAGGTATGTTTAACATACAAGATTTCAGGAAACTCTTTATTGCTTGAATTGCTTTCTAATGACAAAAGTTGGTTTCTTCTCTAATTCATCCACATTTCTTAAACAGAATCCCCATTTCAGTGGAATCGAGAGACCGCCGTCTCCCAGCATCAACAAGAGATCCTTTCTGCAGAAGTGACACTCTTCATTGGCAAAATGACATCACACAGCAGCAGCAGATGAGCCAACAGCCATCGCTGAATTCGAATCCCTATCACCAGATCAGCCACTGGCTCACATTTGACAAGGATACCCAGAACTTGGTTCCAATGACATCGCAAGTCACATTTGATGAAGATTCTGCTGGTATGTTAACTACAAGCTTTCAGAAAACTCTTTATTGCTTTGAATTGCTTTCTTAGTGACAAAAGTTTGTTTTATTCTCTAATCAATCCTAATTTCTTAACAGAATCCCCATCTTCAGTGGAATCGGAGACCCGCCGTCTCCCAGCATCAACAAAGATCCTTTCTGCAGAAGTGACACCTTCATTGGGAAATGACATCACACCAGACGCAGATGAGCCAACAGCCATCGCTGAATTCGATCCCTATCACCAGATCAGCCACTGGCTCAATTTGACAAGGATACACCAGAACTTGGTTCCAATGACATCGAGTCACCTTTGATGAGATCCTACTGGTATGTTTAACTACAAGATTTCAGGAAACTCTATGCCTTGCAATTGCTTTCTAATGACAAAAGTTGGTTTCTTCTCTAATTCATCTCATTTTTTAAACAGAATCCCATCACTTTCAGTGGAATCGAGACCGCCGTCTCCCAGCATCAACAAGAGATCCTTTCTGCAGAAGTGACACCTTCATTGGCAAATGACAATCACACCAGACGCAGAGAGCCAACAGCATCGCTGAATTCGAATCCCCATCACCAGATCAGCCACTGTGCTCAGTATGACAAGAGATGACACCAGAACTTGGTTCCAATGACATCGCAGTCACCTTTGATGAAGATCCTACTGGTGTAATACTACAAGATTTCAGGAAACTCTTATTGCCTTGAATTGCTTTTTAAGTGACAAAAGTCTCGGCTCTTTTCTCTAATCAATCCTAATTTCTTAAACAGAATCCCCATCTTCAGTGGAATCGGAGACCGCCGTCTCCCAGCATCAACAAGAGATCCTTTCTGCAGAAGTGACACCTTCATTGGGAAATGACATCACACCAGACGCAGATGAGCCAACAGCCATCGCTGAATTCGAATCCCTATCACCAGATCAGCCACTGGCTCAATTTGACAAGGATACACCAGAACTTGGTTCCAATGACATCGCAGTCACCTTTGATGAAGATCCTACTGGTATGTTTAACTACAAGATTTCAGGAAACTCTTTATTGCCTTGAATTGCTTTCTAAATGACAAAAGTTGGTTTCTTCTCTAATTCATCTTCATTTTTTAAACAGAATCCCCATCTTCAGTGGAATCGGAGACCGCCGTCTCCCAGCATCAACAAGAGATCCTTTCTGCAGAAGTGACACCTTCATTGGCAAATGACATCACACCAGACGCAGATGAGCCAACAGCCATCGCTGAATTCGAATCCCTATCACCAGATCAGCCACTGGCTCAGTATGACAAAGATGCACCAGAACTTGGTTCCAATGACATCGCAGTCACCTTTGATGAAGATCCTACTGGTATGTTTAACTACAAGATTTCAGGAAACTCTTTATTGCCTTGAATTGCTTTTTAAGTGACAAAAGTTGGTTTCTTCTCTAATTCATCCACATTTCTTAAACAGAATCCCCATCTTCAGTGGAATCGGAGACCGCCGTCTCCCAGCATCAACAAGAGATCCTTTCTGCAGAAGTGACACCTTCATTGGCAAATGACATCACACCAGACGCAGATGAGCCCACAGCTATCGCTGAATTCGAATCCCTATCAGCAGATCAGCCACTGGCTCAGTTTGACAAGGATACACCAGAACTTGGTTCCAATGACATCGCAGTCACCTTTGATGAAGATCCTACTGGTATGTTTAACTACAAGATTTCAGGAAACTCTTTATTGCCTTGAATTGCTTTCTAAGTGACAAAAGTTGGTTTCTTCTCTAATTCATCCACATTTTTTTTAAACAGAATCCCCATCTTCAGTGGAATCGGAGACCGCCGTCTCCCAGCATCAACAAGAGAACCTTTCTGCAGAAGTGACATCTTCATTGGCAAATAACATCACACCAGACGCAGATGAGCCAACAACCATCGCTGAATTCGAATCCCTATCACCAGATCAGCCACTGGCTCAATTTGACAAGGATACACCAGAACTTGGTTCCAATGACATCGCAGTCACCTTTGATGAAGATCCTACTGGTATGTTTAACTACAAGATTTCAGGAAACTCTTTATTGCCATGAATTGCTTTCTAAGTGACAAAAGTTGGTTTCTTCTCTAATTCATCCACATTTCTTAAACAGAATCCCCATCTTCAGTGGAATCGGAGACCGCCGTCCCCCAGCATCAACAAGAGATCCTTTCTGCAGAAGTGACATCTTCATTGGCAAATGACATCACACCAGAAGCAGATGAGCCAACAGCCACCGCTGAATTCGAATCCCCATCACCAGATCAGCCACTGGCTCAGTATGACAAGGATACACCAGAACTTGGTTCCAATGACATCGCAGTCACCTTTGATGAAGATCCTACTGGTATGTTTTACTACAAGCTTTCGGGAAACTCTTTATTGCTTTGAATTGCTTTCTAAGTGACAAAAGTTGGTTTCTTCTCTAATTCATCCACATTTCTTAAACAGAATCCCCATCTTCAGTGGAATCGGAGACCGCCGTCTCCCAGCATCAACAAGAGATCCTTTCTGCAGAAGTGACATCTTCATTGGCAAATGACATCACACCAGAAGCAGATGAGCCAACAGCCACCGCTGAATTCGAATCCCCATCACCAGATCAGCCACTGGCTAAGTTTGACAAGGATACACCAGAACTTGGTTCCAATGACATCGCAGTCACCTTTGATGAAGATCCTACTGGTATGTTTAACTACAAGATTTCAGGAAACTCTTTATTGCCTTGAATTGCTTTCTAAGTGACAAAAGTTGGTTTCTTCTCTAATTCATCCACATTTTTTTTAAACAGAATCCCCATCTTCAGTGGAATCGGAGACCGCCGTCTCCCAGCATCAACAAGAGAACCTTTCTGCAGAAGTGACATCTTCATTGGCAAATAACATCACACCAGACGCAGATGAGCCAACAACCATCGCTGAATTCGAATCCCCATCACCAGATCAGCCACTGGCTCAGTTTGACAAGGATACACCAGAACTTGGTTCCAATGACATCGCAGTCACGTTTCATGAAGATTCTGCTGGTATGTTTAACTAGAAGCTTTCAGAGAACTCTTTATTGCCTTGAATTGCTTTCTAAGTGACAAAAGTTGGTTTCTTCTCTAATTCATCCACATTTCTTAAACAGAATCCCCATCTTCAGTGGAATCGGAGACCGCCGTCTCCCAGCATCAACAAGAGATCCTTTCTGCAGAAGTGACATCTTCATTGGCAAATGACATCACACCAGACGCAGATGAGCCAACAGCCACCGCTGAATTCGAATCCCCATCACCAGATCAGCCACTGGCTCAGTATGACAAGGATACACCAGAACTTGGTTCCAATGACATCGCAGTCACCTTTGATGAAGATCCTACTGGTATGTTTTACTACAAGCTTTCGGGAAACTCTTTATTGCTTTGAATTGCTTTCTAAGTGACAAAAGTTGGTTTCTTCTCTAATTCATCCACATTTCTTAAACAGAATCCCCATCTTCAGTGGAATCGGAGACCGCCGTCTCCCAGCATCAACAAGAGATCCTTTCTGCAGAAGTGACATCTTCATTGGCAAATGACATCACACCAGAAGCAGATGAGCCAACAGCCACCGCTGAATTCGAATCCCCATCACCAGATCAGCCACTGGCTAAGTTTGACAAGGATACACCAGAACTTGGTTCCAATGACATCGCAGTCACCTTTGATGAAGATCCTACTGGTATGTTTAACTACAAGATTTCAGGAAACTCTTTATTGCCTTGAATTGCTTTCTAAGTGACAAAAGTTGGTTTCTTCTCTAATTCATCCACATTTCTTAAACAGAATCCCCATCTTCAGTGGAATCGGAGACCGCAATCTCCCAGCATCAACAAGAGATCCTTTCTGCAGAAGTGACATCTTCATTGGCAAATGACATCACACCAGACGCAGATGAGCCAACAGCCATCGCTGAATTCGAATCCCCATCACCGGATCAGCCACTGGCTAAGTTTGACAAGGATACACCAGAACTTGGTTCCAATGACATCGCAGTCACGTTTGATGAAAATTCTGCTGGTATGTTTGTGCATTATATTAAACCAACACTTGCCTGCTTAAAAATATTTTACATTCAAAATATAAAACGTATTCTAAGTGACAAAAGTTGGTTTCTTCTCTAATCTATCCTCATTTTTTAAACAGAATCCCCATCTTCAGTGGAATCGGAGACCGCCGTCTCCCAGCATCAACAAGAGATCCTTTCTGCAGAAGTGACACCTTCATTGGCAAATGACATCACACCAGACGCAGATGAGCCCACAGCTATCGCTGAATTCGAATCCCTATCACCAGATCAGCCACTGGCTCAGTTTGACAAGGATACACCAGAACTTGGTTCCAATGACATCGCAGTCACCTTTGATGAAGATCCTACTGGTATGTTTAACTACAAGATTTCAGGAAACTCTTTATTGCCTTGAATTGCTTTCTAAGTGACAAAAGTTGGTTTCTTCTCTAATTCATCCACATTTCTTAAACAGAATCCCCATCTTCAGTGGAATCGGAGACCGCCGTCTCCCAGCATCAACAAGAGATCCTTTCTGCAGAAGTGACATCTTCATTGGCAAATGACATCACACCAGACGCAGATGAGCCAACAGCCACCGCTGAATTCGAATCCCCATCACCAGATCAGCCACTGGCTCAGTATGACAAGGATACACCAGAACTTGGTTCCAATGACATCGCAGTCACCTTTGATGAAGATCCTACTGGTATGTTTAACTACAAGCTTTCGGGAAACTCTTTATTGCTTTGAATTGCTTTCTAATTGACAAAAATTGGTTTCTTCTCTAATTCATCCACATTTCTTGAACAGAATCCCCATCTTCAGTGGAATCGGAGACCGCCGTCTCCCAGTTTCAACAAGGGATCATCACTGCAGAAGTGACACCTTTATTGGCAATTAACATCGTACAAGACGCAGATGAGCCAACATCCACCGTTGAATATGACACGCTAGCGCCAGATCAGCCACTGGTTCAGATGGACCAAAAAAGAGCAGCACTTGGTTCCAATGAGATAGCAGTCACCTTTGATGATGATTCTATTGGTATATATTTATATCAAATTATATCAAATGCTTTGTTTTTTGAAAATCCTCCAAATTTTGTTTCAGATGGCATTGGTGAGCATTCACTTTAAAAAATGTAATGTAATTTTTTTATGAACATTCAAGTAATTCTTGTGTATATATGCTGTTTTTAGTGTAAATTCAACAATTTTGAATGTAGACAGAAGTTGTTCTTGCTTTTAACTATTTTGCTATTATAGTGCTTCATTTAATATCTTTTTTTATCTTTCTAATTTTCTCTTGTTCTTGTTATCATTTCAGGTTTTGGATCAAAAAGAGAATGCGAGAGAATGATGTCAACTAAGGAAGACATTGCTGTTTGTAGTAATGAGATAGAATCATCAAACATTGGCAGTGCTGTTAAAGGTCGTGAAAAGTCACAACAGGGCAGTTTGTTAATTGAAGTTGAAAACATTGCGACTCTTTCTGAATTTGAGGAGTTCAAGATCTATTGCATCAAAGCAAAAGAGAAACTTAAAAATCATGACGCCATGGAACAGAGTTGTAAGGACATGCAAGATGAGCTGAACCGACTTAAGTTATGCGTAAAAGAAGCAGACAAGCAGAGACTTAAGCAAGAGAGAGTAATGATTGAAAACAAAGTACTTGCTGCAAAGAATGAAGAATTGTCCCAAAAAGTGGATTTTCTAAGTAAACAGCTCGAAAAGGAAGTCTCTTCCAGAGCAAATGACAAAGGGTACATCTTCAGTTTAGAAATAGAATGCGAAACAGTTAGGGAAGAATTGGAAAAGCAAAATGAAGATAGGATGAAATCGCTCAAGTTGATAGAGAGTAAGAAAGTTCAAGAAGCAAATGATATTCTGGCCAAAATAGAACCAAATTCTTTAAAAGAGAAACTATTGCAAGCTAATTTAATCTGTGAAGATACAAAGATAAATCTAGAATTAGTTGCAAAGAAGGCCAATGAATGGTCTGAGGTTGAAGATCTTGTGAGGTCAAAATCTTCTGAGTGCAGACCTTTGACGGAAGATCTTAGACAAAATGGAATAGGCTCAGACCAATGCAGTTCAGAAGTTGGCTCACAGGCAGTAAATGTGAAAGATTTCATCGGCATTTTGCTTAAGGAGCAGGAGCGTGCTAAGAAAATTATTGCAGAGCAAAACATTCAATACAACGAGCTGAAAACCAGACACGATGCTGTGTTGGCAAAGAACAACGAACTGCAAAACGACATTTCTAGATTAGTGCTCACTGAGCGAGAGAACTCTGACCTTAGAAAGAGGCTTCAGAAGCTATCTAGTGAGCGTGGCATCGTGAGAAAGAATCTGGACTGGCAAGTAGAGAAGGAAAGCGAGATCGAACTGCTGAGTGAAACAAACAGCACTTTGATGACAGAGAATGAGAGACTTCGCTCACATGCTGATCAACTTGTGCAAGAGAAAAGTGAATGTGAAGTGGTGCTTGGTCTTCTTGAAAAAGAAAATGAAGGTCTGCTAGAAAAAGCAATCAAGCTTGATGATTTAGAATTGCACCAGAATAGACGACAAGATGATGTAAAAGGGTTACAGGAGGAGATTTTATTTTTGGGAGAAATCATCAGAGAGAAAGATGCAGAGAAGATGAGGCTAGCAGAAGACGTTCTTGATTTACAAGAAAAGCTAGAAAACGAAGAATTCAAATACTTAGAGGCACACGAAGAGAATGAGTGTTTGAAGTCAGAGATATCTGATTACAAAATCAGATTTGATCAGCTCAAAAGTGATTATAAAATGAACCAAGAAGTGGCCATAGAGCAACGTGGCACAATTTCCTCTTTGAATCTACGGAAGGCAGACCTTGCAATAGAAATCGACCATTTAAAATCTCATCTCGGGAGCCTAAGAAAAATCAAAGACGAAAACGAGGCACTTTACAGTGAAGTTCGAAGCACGAAAAAAGATTTAAAAGAAATGGAGAGCCAGTATCATCGTGCTAAGTTTGAAGTCGATAGATTCAAAAAAAAGAATGAAGAAATGTTTGCTGACTTTAATTCAGCTGCTGAGGTGTTTTCTATGGAGAAGAAACAGTTGCTTCAGAAATGCATCAGTTTAGAAAAGTTTATGGCAAAGGAAAGGTTGGAATATGAAGCTAGCTTAAATGAGACTGAAAGAGAGAAGGAGGTTCTCAAATCAGAGCTTGGCATGGTAAGTACAGTGACTGAAAGCAAGTTGAGAATGCTTGCAGAGCATTAGGGTATTTATTGCACCAATGTACAAGGGGGCGATATTAATGGGGTGTCAATGAAGAAGTTCTTAAAACTGATGATGATGTTGATTGTCAGTTTGCCTTCGATAATTTGCCACAATTGATTTTAAACTACAAATAAATTCTTTCAAAAATGTTTGGGGACTGGGGCAGACAACACATAAAGTAGTGCTATTTAATAAGCAGAGTGATCTATGATTCATTGAGAGATGACCTGGGGAAAGCGTGTGTGGGTATGTAAAGAAACTCTTTAAAACAGGATGTTTTAAGTTGTTTCAATTTAATTCAATTCAATTCATGCAAATAGCTTCAGCGCAGGAGCAAGTTTGAAATCAAAGTGAGAATAGTCTTCTTTTCTGTTATTTCAGTTTCTATTCTATTCTCAGATGAGATGAGTTTTGCTCAATTCTCTAAATTTGCTAATATTTCTAAAATTTTAGATCGATGGCTGTCATAAATTTAATTTAGAGGCAATGGTCAAGCTTCGTGATGGTAAGTTTAATTGTTTTTCTTTTCTTTATTGGTATCAAGACTACTTTACCGAAGCACCATTTTTCAAAATTATAAAGATTAGAAATTATGCTCTATGTTTATAGAACAGGACGGTTTTAAATTGCTTCCCCGAATTGTACGCTTACTGCGATCACCAGGCAACTGTTTCTAGCAATTAACATGAAAATTAACTTTCACTTCTTCCCCTGTTTTTCAGAGCTGGCTGAATGCAAGAAAAATCTGGCGGTAAGGCTAATCGATATTATATTTGATATTTATAAACAGTAGCATATTATTAGAATTTTCTTATTGAAGAAAGCTCGAATTCTTGGCAGGCCAAGCATTTTTTATTTAGTCAGTATTACTCATACTTATCTCTTTTATTTTTAAAATTTTACTCCTAAACCTTTTGCGTCATCTTTGATTTTCTTTCTTTGCACTTCTAGGTCTATGAAGTGAATGATAACAGACCAAGAGGTAATCATGTCACATGATACTGAATTCGATCGTTTTACTATTCAGCTGCTTGAGTCCCATTAATTAAAAATCTTTACGACGTCCCTTACTCTGGCCCTCGAAAGAAAACAATTGGTGGTACCAGGTAATGATGAAAGTTTCTTTTCTAGATGACCCAAGATGGAAACTTGCAGAAAACAATAAATACGAGGCAAAGGTTGGCAATGGACTTTACTTTACTCATAATCAAAACTTGTTGACTATAACTTGTTAAAACTGCTAAATAATCATTTAATTATCATTGTAACTCACGTTATCTTTGACTCATTCGAAGTATCATTGAAATATGCTATTAAACATTCTTTTTGTGTTTATTTGCTGTTTACATTGAGTGAAATATTAAATACATTTCTTCATCAAAGTAAAATTTTAATTTTAGCTGAAGAATTGCTTTTGCCAAATAACACAATTAGAATACGAAATAGAGAGAAGAGGAAAAGGCAAGTGTTTTTAACTCTCAATATGTTAAACACTAGTTTCAATTTGTATATTTTATCACGAAAAAGTCTATTTGAAGTAAGGCTGTATATGAAACACAACTAAAGATAATTCTTTTTCTTTGTAGTTATCAAAGAAAACGAAGAAGACTTCAAGGTAAGAGTGGCTACTATGCATTTAAAAATATTGTAATTAATGTTTAGAAGTGCAGTCATATTATCTTGTGTAATGAATGTTTACTAAAGTTTTTGTCAAAAACAGCCGTAGATCCGAATCGATTAATAAATAACTCTCTCAGGAAAGATAACATAGAATTTAAGTTCTGATGTAACGAGAGTTCTTCTAAGGTTGAGAAATATAGTTAATCTCAAAAATAGACTTGTAGTAATTAATTCTTCAAAAAATTGGGAGTATTTTAGTCATTTCAACATTCCTTGATTTAGTTTATTTTTCTGATGAAATTCAAGTTTCTATTCATCTTTCAGAAATTTGCAACCAAATATAAAGAAATCAAGGCTGAGAGAGACGAGCTGCGAAACGAATACTTCCAGTCTAAAGTATGATAATTGTGATTTGTGAAGTATAAATTATGCAAATTGAATTTCTATTGAGTTGATTTGTTATATGTAGGCCGTATTGAAAGTGAAACAGTTTAATATGATGAAATACAATGCAGGACGTATTAGATGAATTGGAAGTATAAGGGTGTGAAACACCATCAGAAACAAAACAGGACTGGCTACAAAAACCACCAAAAATTCACATTCTGATGACTCATTTTTAGTTGTTGATATTACGAGGGTTACATACAGTAACAAAGCAAAACTTCCATATACCACCTGATGCTAGACATCCTGATGACGTGTTGTATGTTGATTGAATAAGGAGTGTTGCAAAAACTTCAAGACGACAACAAGAGTTATCTAACGCGACTCTATATCAAACTTTGCATTGTGAAGCAGACAGGCAAATAATAGTTAGGATCTTCTTTAGTTTGATAACAAAGCGATATAAACTGTTCTTCAAATTCGTTAGCATTTCTCGCAGGTTTTTGCAAACCTTTTCTATTCCATAAAGACTAGAATCATAAGAAAAATTAATATAATTTTTTCTCAGGTATCGGTGCAGAAGCTTGAATCTCAGCAACATCTTATAGTTCGAAAGAGTCGAAGCCTTGAGTCACAGGTAATAATCTGCCACTTAGCTGCTACATCACAATGTACCTGTCACAGGCTGTTGTCTCATATCAACTTTTCAGGATGTTTCATTAGTATCTTTAGCATTTATGTACTAGTCTTTCTTCAAGTGTCGATTGCTTCTGGTTTATAAAACAAGTAGAAAGTTATCTCTACACGTTGATCTTGGTTGTATTAAATCAAAAATTTTAACATTTCTCTACGCAGGTTGTTGAGTTAGAGAAAAAGAACGATCGCCTTTTGGCGGAAAAGAAAGAGGTTAGTTAGAATCCAATCTATATATTAGTTAGAAATATGTTATGTTTCAGATGATTTTTTAAAAAGATCGATACTGCTCGAGAGTAACTTCGATCATCATATTAAATTGCGAAGTGTCATTGACGAAAGCAATACAAAGGAAATAGCACCAATTGCATTTAAATGGTTTAGTGTCAGAAAATATTGAATTTAGACCTTGATAAGCAAAGTTTTTAATATTTAAGAGATATCATTCGAAATTTTAGATTGAAAAGCTGTACTTTCAGTGTCTGAAGGACAATGACAAATTTTGCCAGAGCATTCACACTCTGGATATGACGTGAGTAAAAATACCATTGCTGGTCTGTTTTATGGTGTAAGAAGCATGGACATACAAACATAGGAAAATTCTGTTTGAAAATGAAGATTGTGACTGCTTTATCATAGGCAGCAATATTATACATTATAGTTTTAAAATACACTGTCAATATTCGAAAAAAATTACAAATGTTCATTAATGTGTGTTTTAATGTGTAGAGCAATACGGTTTTAGTCGCAAATAAATTCTAGTTTCACCCTGTGTTTGCCAGTTGAATTGTCAGGAAATCTTTCAACGTAAAAACCTTGGTTTGATATTATCATTGATTAGTACCAGCTTGTAAGTGGGACTCTTACCATTTATAAATGTTTGCAATAAAAAACTATAGAGATCTAGTTGCAATATTATTCCATATTTCTCTACGCAGTGACCTACACAAAAATTTTGGTATAACCTTCAGTTCCACTGTATTGTAACTGGTTAAGGTTAATGGGTGGCCATACCTATGATGCTCCAAATAGCAACATCATTATAGTTTCCTGCCTGGTAATTTGTATTTTTTGCTTACAATTTATTTTAAGCGATAAAATTTATTTTATTTTCAGACTCAAGTTATCAAAGAGCAGAAACGAAAATCTTGGAGCCTCAAAACAAGCTGCTCAGAAGGAGCCTGAGGTGAGTGTCATACCAGTTAGCAAGAAAAAAACATGTTTTCCCAGTTGCATAAAATAATTGTTTACTTGAAGAAGGCTGGGGGGCTGGTAATTCAGGGAGACCTTGGGCAGGAAGGCAGAGGACTAAGGGGTTTAGGGCTGATAGAGGCTCAAAGTTTGCTAATAATTTCAAGCCTTGTTTGCATTTATAAAGCGGTAACTTGGTAAAATTATCTTGGGTTCTGTTCCCAAGACCCCCAATGGCTACGTCCCAAATCAATAAGTTAATTTATGAGCACACTATTTGAATATGACCGCTAGGTTGAAAAATTGAGCCGAATACGAAAAAAATGACAAAGTATCAAATATTATAGTCTTAAATCATCGTATTCGCATCTTAAACACTGATCTAGGGCCAATAAATACATAAAATCATTGATCATACATAAAATAAAAACCACTTAAAAGGGACTTGGTTTGAATATCTGATCTATTTGTTTTTTTCTGTACAACGACTTTTAGATTAGTTTTAGTAAGAAGGTTAGTTAGCATAAAATCAATAAATCAGTTTATTATCAAAGTTTTGAGATAATTGGCCTAATTTGCAGCCCACAGCCACTGAATATACTGGCGCTGAAGCAAAGTGTGACGAAAGCTGTGAAGATAATTTGCAAAAAACAGGAAGTTGCTATAAAACTGAACCATTTGGTCGGTCATTATTTGATAATAATCTATAGACTTTTTTCATTTACTTATAAATATCTAAAAATCCTTGGTAAACAAACAGGCTAATAAATTTTTGCAGAAAGTTGCTGTATTTTATTCAAATGATTCTAGCATGTATATATATGGAAGAAATGAAATTTGTAAATATGTAAAATTGTGAATCTTTATGTACTAATATTTGCTGATGAAAATCCACATGTTTTTTTGTGATATTGACCTCTGATGACACTTAACAAATGATTGAACAAAAATTGTCAATTCATCATTTTTAAAGTTGTGCTCAAAACCTCTTAGATAAAAGACGAACCAGAGCATATACCAGAAATTTGAGACGCACTTGGCTTACCCGACATCTGTCCTGGCCGTGTGAAAATTTTTGAGCCATTCGATTGGTACCTTTGGTACAAAATAGCTTTTTCGTACCTCTATCTAGAAGGACTGTAAGTCCGCCGAAAGCGGGGGTATTTACTGATCGCATTTTCAAGGTACACTCGTAAACTAAAGTGTAATCCGGGTCAAGTCATATCAAGTCATAACAAGCCTGTTTAAATAAATACAGCCATACATGGGTTACATCGATGTGCCAGTTAGACATGTGACCACAGCCGCAAATCAACGATAATCAGCTTAACAAGTCAAACGATTTCCAGACCTCAACTAAAAACTTTGATAAAGAAGTTATGGAAACTTCCGCTTACATGAATTTTTTTGCATTTTTAACCTTCTGCTAGTTTCAAACATGGTATCATTGTGTGCCTTAAAAGTTTGGCTACTAGAATGTAAAGAAATCTTTTATGCATAAAATAATTTTTAATCACCAGTTTGGATTCCAAAAAAACAAATCAACCTCTCTTGCCATACTCGACGTCTGTACACAGTTAGTAAATGCTGTTGAAAACAAACAGTTTTCAACTTGTATCTTTCTAGATTTTGCTAAAGCTTTTGATACTGTTGACCACAATATACTAATCTAAAAGCTTGAATATTATGGAGTAAGAGGCATAACCCTAAATTGGTTTAAATCTTACCTAACAAACCGATCACAAAAAGTATGCATAAATGGCACTCTATCAGAATCCTGCAATATAAAATTTGGAGTCCCACAAGGCAGTGTCCTTGGGCCCTTGCTTTTTCTTCTATATATTAACGATATGCCGTTTTCGTCAAACATCCTAAAATTTCACCTCTTTGCTGATGATACTAGTATCTTCTTCTCGCATAAGAATCTAAGTCAATTAGAATTCATCGTAAACGATGAGCTCAGCAAAGTTTCAGACTGGTTAGTAGCCAATAAACTGACCTTAAATGTTGATAAATCAAACTTCCTCATAATCTCTCCCTCGATAAAAAATAAAACAAATGAAATAAAATTAGCAATTAATAACAAATCAATTGCTCAAAAGGATTGTATAAAATACCTTGGTGTACTCTTAGATAAGGACATTAGCTGGAAACAACACATTCAACAGGTAAATCTAAAAATTTCTAAAGGCATTGGAATACTAGCTAAGGCTAGGCATTATGTTCCTCCACAAATCTTAAGGAACTTATACTTTTCTTTTATCGAGCCTCACGTCAACTATGCTTTAATTAACTGGGGGAGTGCAAATCTGTCCTCCCTAAAACCTATGGGCCGAAATCTAAACAAAGCTCTACGAATAATGAACTTTGCTAAAAACACAGCAAGCTCCAAACCAATTTACCATAAATTTGATATATTAAACCTCAATGATAGTTACACCCTGCAATGTGCAAAGTTTATGTATGACGTAAACACAGGCACGCAAATGGATTTTCTTTGTCAGCTCTTCCAAAAAACAACATCAAGACATAGCTATGATACACGGCAAGCTGCAAAACAAAATTTTGCTATCCCCAAAGCAAGAACTAACCTTAAAAAGAGATTCATTACGTTCAATGGAGTTAAAATCTGGAACGAAATCTGGAACGAAATCCCACTTAATATTCGCTCTAAACCAGTCAAAAGACTCTTCCAAAAACATCTCCGAAATTGGCTTCTGCAAAAATATTTATAAAACCCAAATGCACTTACTTTAAACCAACCCGAATATCTCATTCTTCGATTTCTAAACTGAAAACGAACAGAACTCTCGTGTCACCCCCCCCCCTTCGTTTATATCCTTGTTCTCTCCTCTTGCCCCTTTGTATTTTGTTCTTTTTTTCTTAATATCTGTATCTTAATCTTAATATGTTTCTATTCTTCTTCTGTTATATGTTAAATTCAAATCAAAATTATTAGTAATTAGTTTCTACTTGTAATTAACTTTTACTTGTTCCATTGTTACTGTTATACTGCATGATTAACTATTACCAACTTAGGGCGCTAGGCTCGAAAACCGTTTCGGTTCCTCCCAGCGTCCTAGGCAACTTATTTGTTATTAGCTAAAATAGATGTCATATATTCTGTATTAACTACTATAATAATTAATTTAAGTACCCTGTAATTAGTTGCTGAATGCCAATGAATTTGAATTTGAATTTGAATTTGAAATCAAAAGGATGTTTTCTTCCAGAAAACGTCTACCGTAACCTTAAAATTTAATAGAAAGCAGACGATGTACAAAAAGATGCAGAAAAGACTGGCGCCTTTTTCAATTCGTGACGTAATTCCACATGCACAGTAGAAAAGTTACCCGGACTCAATCCCCTATCGCAGTCAGTCTTGGTTGATTCATCCCGGGTTGAGTCATCCCGGGTTAAAATTACTGCGTTGAAATCCCTAATATAGATCTTACGTAGATCTAGCGATAAAAAATTTGGCAAAAGTTCAAATTTCACTGTATTTTCATAGATGTTATTTTTCATATTTGTAATAAGATGTATAAATTCAATTCTATCTGAAAAATTTGACATTTTAAAGGTATGATTTGCTTACCTGGTCATGTTCAAAACATCTGCGTTGTCCACTGTTGTTTCCTTAAACACGGGGCAAAATTCTATCGAAAAGACACGAAATAAGTTTTAAAAAGTTGGCGATGCTCAAGGTTAAGGTAAACGATTTTGTCATAATGTTTGGTTTTCTCTCCCTAAGAGCCAAACTATCAAAGGAATCGGATTAAACATACATAATTCGATGCACAAGAATGTGGTGATTCCAACCATATTAAAATAATTGGCAATTATTGTGGTACTTTCCAGGCAGATTTATTGCTCAAATGAATGTTCTGACTCGCATAAGCAGAAAGCGCAAATCACTCTATAAATTTTATAGCCAAATATAAGTGCAAGATTGTAAAACAATTGATTACCAATTTTTCCAGGGAAAATCCCCAGAAATTCTTTTGTTTTAGGGAAAATCTCGTACGCTATTTGCAAGAGTGACTACTCTCGACTTATCTGAAAAATGTGTGCAAGACACTGTGGTAAAGAAAATTTTCTCTTTACCAGCACCCATCTTGTTTTCTTAATAATTAAACCACAATTTGTTGCAAAAAACGCGCCAAACGTGGGGTTGAGGCCACATGGATTGTAACTGAGGTTGCGGAGCAAGTTGATACCGGATTTGAGCGTTTACACCAGCACTTTACCCAATCCGATATATATCGGATTGGTTCCATACCACTTTCGTAGCGGAGTGATTTCACATCGGATTGGGGCCTCATCGTGTAAGCAGAAGGCCTAGCTGGTATGACACGAATCCGATATGAAGTGAATCCGGTATCGTGTAAACGGGGCCTTAAAAGGAAGGGGTATAATTATTTCGAAAGTGCAGCAATCCGTTTCTATTTTATTTTTGAGAGCTAATCTGTTGGTGGAATGTGCCTTTGAAATATGTGGCAACAGCAAACTTCAGTGCTAATAGAGTACAGACATCAATGTTTGAAAATAAATCAGTAAGACCTTGAGCAAATATAGAAAATACTCACCAGAGTTGAATCTTTACATCCATTTACAACGAAAGTCTGTCAAGTTGGCTGTTGTGCCCAACAAAACTAAAACAGCTTTCGTGCCAGCTCAGTTGAAAATTTCAAAACTTGGTTCCCCTTGGTCTAACTATTCTATGGCACTTGTTTGAAATTGATTTGAAAGCTCGCTTTTAAAACATCTAGGGAATTAAACTCCCAGTGAGAAACGCAGAAAGGTCTAATGGGAGTTAATTATTTTAATGCACACAAGGGAAACTGGGGCAGAAACCGTACGATCTTAGCAATAAAAAACATGACATTTACTGCTAAATGTTTTGCATGAATGGCATAGGCTGTTTTTTGGCATTCAATGGCGTATTTTTGGCATTCGATGGCATGTTTGAACCCTATCCAGATTGGTGGGCTCATTCAGATCCCCCCCCCCCATCAACTAAATATAACAATACTACAATTCGGTATATTGAAATATGGTGGCTGTTTTTTCACAGTGGTCAGGACCATCTTTTTGTTGTTTATGCCTATGCAAATGTACGCCGATGCAAGTTAGGAGAGAGGGAAATATGAGACACAAAACAAAGGTTCTGCAAAAGCTCTTATTTCGCTAGGCTGGGAACTAGAGTAATTATTAAAAAATCAAAATAACTGTTGAAAATAAACTATTTCTAATATTAAATCGAGTCATGGTTCAACTTTCATGGCCTAGAATATTATAGGATTTGAGTTGGAAGAGCCATTGTGGCTATTTTTTGTACAACGATTAGAAAAGCTCAAAGAAGTTAATGATTAGCCTGAGAGCGAAACAGGTTCAAGGGCTTTGGATAATCCTGTGCAAGATGGCCAGTCCACTCCACGTGCAGAATGGTTTTCTACGAGTGTTCGGATCAAAACGCACCAATAATAATCTTCAACATGAAATTGACCAATCAAAATGTATCTATCACGTGTGTTTCGATCAAGGGCCTAAGTTTGAAATAAAAGCCACAAGAACAACACATTGTCCAACTCTACCATTAGGAAACTGGTACTCTAGCGTGGAGGTCAAAATCAAAACACAAAATGTCGGACGCACCAGCTAAAGGAGGGAAGATAGCCCCAAAGGTTGCAAAGAAAGGAGAGAAAAAGGCAGGAGTTGGAAAAAAGGCTGGGAAACCTGGTGGAAGTGGCAAAAGGTCAAGGAAGCGCAAGGAAAGTTATTCCATCTACATTTACAAAGTGCTCAAGCAAGTGCATCCCGACACTGGGATCTCCAGCAAGGCCATGGGTATCATGAATTCCTTCGTCAATGATATTTTCGAAAGGATCGCGCAAGAAGCATCTCGCCTTGCCCATTACAACAAGAAAGCCACGATAACCTCGCGAGAAATTCAGACTGCGGTCAGGCTTTTGCTTCCAGGAGAGCTCGCTAAGCACGCCGTGAGCGAAGGCACGAAAGCAGTGACAAAGTACACAAGCAGCAAGTAGGCCGAGAAGCCAAAGTTTGGAGAAGGCTACGTGAGCTGGATTTTAAGCGAACAAGATGAAGTTTTTGAAGCTGCAGGACAAACGAGGGAATTTAACCTTGTTTCAGCAAGTGATGTTTTTTTCCGAGAAAGTCTTTTTGGTGCCGGGTCTCAGTGTACTGTACAAGTAAATTGTACTTTAAGAACAGCAAAGTATTTAAGTCATTCTGCCATTTGTACTTCGTAATACAAGATCTGCAGGAAACGTCCCCTATTTCCTGAATTCACCCTGAAAACTTGTGATCACCCCGCTATAAGCTCGAATGTACAAACGATAGCAATTAACCTCGATGTAGGCTTATTTTAAAACTCATTATTTTATGTTGATGGTTGCCACTTGAGTGTAAACTCGCTAAATTCTGTATAATTTTTTTAAAATCGTTTTAACTAGGTTATGTTGGAATATATACTAAGACTTCACTTGTCTGCATTTCTGAGTCCATCTTTTTACAATTTGTGAAATAAAGACTGATTATTTAAGATATGGATCCCTGTGGATAATATGATGTCAGAACCTCACAGGGAAGCCACTTCCAAGGAAATTCTTGTTGCTGGATGTGGGAAAAAAAGGAAATTGAAACTGAACAGAAGTAGATCAATGTTTGTGAAAAAAAAAACATTTCTTTAAGGGTTGGATATATCAGAATCTCTTGTCAGTTGAGATCCATTAAATAATTTGTAACTAAATATATTTGCCCAGTAATTTCTCATGGGGCTGAGGTGCCACTCTGATAATTTTGTCCTTGGTCAGTAAACAAAACAGAAATAGAAAACAATTTATAAATTGTTGACAATTATTTAATGTCAAAAGATATTCCATGCTACACATGTTAATATGCACTCAACAAAAAATTAACTACTAGGATCTGCATTTGCACTACCATCAGCTGTTTTATTGTCATCAGGTCTCATGGCAGGAAAGAAAAGGACTTCCTACAATTGAACAAAGAATATGTTACCAAATGTGCAGAACAAATAAGAATGAGGAAGAAACTTAAACATTTCTGACAAGAAAAGGGTTAAATAATCAACTTGGTATCTAGGCTTGACTTAAAAGCCATTTGGCCTTGAATGTAATATTAAAGTTCAAACCAGGTAGAATTTTTGTTCAAAACACATTTGATATCACCAAATAATGTACTTATGGAAATATACCTTGATGTTGTTAGAATCAGTGAGAAACATGGACACTCTGTCGATGCCCATACCCCATCCACCTGTAGGGGGTAAACCATACTCCAAAGCCACACAGAACCCTTCATCTACTTGTTGTGCCTCATCATCACCAGCAGCTTTGTCCTACCAAAAATATTTCAAACAACATTAAAGGGCTAAGAAAGAAAGTGACTTCAAAACTTCCATTTCAGATGTTGAGTTCCAAAACAATCATGATTCATTTTTTTACCTTATTTGTAAAGTCCTTTTCAGGGAAGCTCTCTGGTTGCCCCTCGCTTTTGATATCCCTGGGTGACATGCTATTTATACAAAAAGTGCATTTAGATGTTTGTGCTACCTGCTTTTAGAGTGAGAAAATACACTTATCAATAATTAGGAAAAAGGTGATGACAAAAGTAGAAGAGTGAATGAGTATCCCTGTAGGAATCTCTTAACTTTTTATAATGCTTCACCTTCTTTTTTGAAAAAATAACCAATGCTGTCTTAAACATTACAAGCTTTTCATCAGAAAATTATATTCAGCGAATTAGATAGCCTCACCTTACACTGTTGTGAAAACATCTCTCTTTGCACAGCAGGATCATTCAACTCAGTGTAAGCATTGCAAATTTCTTTATAACAAACAAACAATTCAAACCGCTCTGTTAACCCTTTCACATCTCTGTGCCTGTTTACAAAGAGATATCTTTGATGGCAGTTTGATGCAATATTAAATTTTCAGCTTTAAAAGTATTATAGGAACAACTAAACTGAGATAAAATGAAAGCAACTGTTTTGGGTAGCATTGGGGAAAGCTACTTGTTCAAATACTTCTTGAGTTCTTGAAATGCTGGAATAAGTTTTGTAGCCTCAAATAATAGAAAATTTTGAAAAAAATTGATTTACAGACGATCTAAAACAGGAAAAGAAGTGAGACCACTCAATAGAATTCTTTATACCAACTGAATAGGTACATTCACACAAATATGTAATAATAAATTATTAATAAATTTCTCAGTCTTCATGTGAAGGTAGCAAAGGATTCATGTGAAGTATAGAAAAATACTTTTTAGGCTTTATCCCAAAAAATTCTTGATTGGAATTATATAACCCCACTTAAACAACTGCATCCTAAAAATACAAGAGTAACTTACAAGGGGAGCTTTCCAAATATGACTCCAATCTACATCAACTTGTTGTTATGGAAGAGGTTACAAAAGTATCAAACAAATCTTTAAAAATAAAAAAGTTCTGTTAAAATCTTCCTGGCAAAGTCTGAAACCAAGCTTACCATTTAGCTAGAGGACTCATAATTTGTGGATGATCACAAATGAATGTTGGGTTCAAACACTGTGATTCTAAAAACTCTCCAACAAGCTAAAATAACAAAATCAAAAATTTCTGTAAGTATAACTCAGCATTTACTAATATACTTGCCAACATGCAGACTAAATGTCTATTTGCCATCCAGTAAGAAAATAATAGTTTTACAACCAACCAAGCATCATAATACCAGGGCTCAATCATGTTTATGTTTATACTTCTGGGTTCGTTTTCTGCAGTGTTATGAAACTTGGACTTGCCCCAGTCTATCTGGACTGAGCATTTTGCTAGAGCTTTCATGGTGTTAACAGGGCATTGCTAATGTCCCTTGTTGCAACCACTGATCTATGAAGTGCTCTTAAAATTTGAAAGTGCCTTTCAAATGTGAAAAGTCCCTTTTGAAATTTTAAAACATGCCCTTTGCTACCTGAAGAAAACCTTTGGTACTTTAGTAAAAGCTCAGAGAGCATGCTCTTCTTTTTATTTGCTATGAAACAAGCAGATTTTTCTCACATTCTATGTTACCTTGCCAGCACCCCCTTTCCTCTCCCTGTCTCTTGTTGGGCAGGGTATATATTCAAAGAAAGGTGGAAGAAGCTTTCACCATTTCAATATAGGTGCATGTTGCCATGAGATCAAATAGCCTTAAGGCTACTAGGGTGCCTCATAAAGTATCAAATTTCATTTTAAAAATAGAGTTGTCAAACAAAACTAAAGTATGCCTAAAAAATAGTAAATTTAATGTCTTGAGCAATTGGAATAAAATGACTGCAAAAAATATTCTAAAATGTATTTGGAGCTAATCTAAAGGGCATGGTTGCAAAAAATTTCCCCCACTGCGCTTGCAGGGGCCCACTTTGCTTGAGGTGGGGCTTTCTACTTATGTTAAGGGCTCTCTTACTTTTGAAATTGAGCAGGCTTCAAACTTTGGTGTTTCAAGTCAATACAAAGCTTGACCTTGTCTTTTTATAGATCAGTGGTCGCAGCTCAGATGGGAAACAGATAGTACTATACCAATCCCTGCTTCTTTTTTCCTCTGTGTTAACTTTAGTTTTAGAGCATTATGCATACACGGATAATTACCTGCTTAGATGAAAGTTCAAATAACCATTACCTTGTCTAAAAGTCTAGCTGTAGTTCGTGGATATGTGCACTCAACATTATTCTTCACACATAGTGCATCAAAGTATTTATTAGCCTCTGTTAATGAAGAGAGATCATAAAATGAAAATCAGAAGCAAACATAATAGAAAAAGAAAAGTAATTTTTTACTAGATGCCTGGAATTAAAATTTCCCGCTGTCACCTTACATAATTCAAGATTCAAATAATTAAATACCAGCTTTAAGTTAATTCTTCTTCAATTTTAAGACCACAGGATAAGTAATGTTGATGCTTTGCATATATTGTGAAGTGATGGGTATGAAAACAGCTTTAAAATTTTATGATAAGGATAAAATGGCTTATATCTGAGCTTAGAACAATCCCGAAGAAACAATTAAGCCCTGGAGATCACGCTGTGGTAATGACAATATGATGATTGTATAAAAACACACAAGCTCCTCTGAGCACTATCCCTTCTCTAAAGCTAATTTAGACCCTCTAATTCATGTTTATAAATTATTTGTCTGTAAATTATTTCGTGTTTTTTTGAGTTGTCTGTTTGGAACACTGAGGCCAAATCATGCAACTTTTTCTTAATTTCTACCCATACTGAAAACCATTGGCTGTAAATTTACTTTTAATTCATCTTTGTGGTTTCATATTGATGGTTTTTACTACATTTAAAACAGGACCGGGGTAATGAACTGAAAACTTTCTAAATCAAATTTTCAAATTCAAATGAAGAAAAGCAAAATGACTCAAAAAAATCTAAAGGCAGATTCTCACCTGGGCTTGATAAGTCAAAATCTGGGAAAGTGACATTTAGAGCCTTTTGCAACTCTTTCAGCATGTTTAGCCTTCTAAATGGAGGAGTGAAGTCAATTTCTACCGCCTTGCCTTTGTCACTGTCAGTTGCTTCAGGATGATATGTTATTTTGTACCCTCCAGTTATCGATTTAACCATACCTGAAAAAGTAATTTCCAATTCCTTGATTGTCTGCTTACATCATTCTGCATGAATATCCACAGAAAAGCTGCTTAAAAATGTTGCTTATAAAGTATTTGTGGCTAAAGTGCAGTAAGGTACACTTGAAATTTTCTAATTTCTTATGTTGCAAACTTTGGCATTTAAAAAAACATCTGAATTTATTTAGTCACAGGAGGAAAAAAAGAAGAGAAGATTACATTAGAGTTGTATATGCAAGCATGATAGTGATTTCAAATAGTCGGTACTGAAATTTTAAGTTCACACGTCAATAGCTTGTTTGCGGAAAGAATCCCCTTCTATCTCTCCCCTAAGGACTTTAGAATAGCTGTACTGTAGTGAAGACTTTTCATCTACTTGATGCCAAGCTTATGATTTAGCTAGAATTGATATCATTAGCAATCTTGTGTTACGTTTGACAATATTTTTCATACTTCTTGTACACTATCCATTTTATCTTAGTTGATTTGTTCACCTGTTTGTCATGCACACGTTTTATTCGCAAAATGGTAAACTGACCAGTACTACTGTACAAAAGACTCTTACAAGTAAATCAAATTAGGTACTAAATAAATGTTATTTTGGTTGAATAAAATGAATTAGAAAATAACTCATTTCATATGACCATTGGAAAGTTAGCTTACAAAGAGAAAATTAAATACAATTTTGAATAATTTTCTTCAAAATAGAACGAAAAGTAGAAATATTACAATTAAATTCAAGCCCCTTTTTCAATGGACCATTCTTAAAGAAATATACAGGGGCAAAATAACCAATGTTACAAAATTTGATATATCTAGGAGCCAAGGAATGGTGGCTCACTGAGACTTGGGAAATTTCTGGTAGGCCCCTTAAAACCTTTCATAGGCCCCTTGGATTTTCTTATTTTTAAGCTTTTCTTGTTTGCACCATCAGATTTCTGAGAAAAAACAAGTGAAGAAGGGCCCCAAGCTGCTTTCATGACACTAACTTTCTTCATTTTCCTGGAATCTTTCATTTTTTTACATTCTTTGATTTTGATTTTTTTTAATCTTTGTTTTTTACAAACCAAAGACTGCTAGTCCCACAGATAGCTGAAGAGTTCAATTTACAAAAATGAATCTTTCTGCAATGAAAGAAACTGAGCAATATCCTTGCTACAAAATTTTCTTTTTTTAGGTTAGGGAAGCATGGTTTAGGAATTATGTGAGCTCAGTAAATGTAGGATGGCACCTGGAATTTATGCTAAAAAATTATCTATTTTGGACGTAATATTGTGTTTTCAACTCCAAAATTCGTAAAAAGATGGGGAACAACGGAAATATAGATTAACAGAAACATTCCCCAGACCACTTTGGACATCCTTACAAAACAAGATATATATAATATTCCATCCTTGAATTTTAAAAGGACTTTTAAATGCCCTTTGTTTATCCAGTAAGACTTCTTCAACACAAACCCTGGGACTTAACATTGAATATTTCTTTTGTCAAATAATACTTCAGATTTTCAGATTAACAATATTTTAATTTCGTTTTCAAAAAATTTTAGTAAACAGATGCTCCATAATTAAGAAGATCACATTTTTTCCAAATACTTTTCACCATCAAAAAAGTTACTGTTCGATTCCTATTTAAACAGAATCTCTCAGTGCCGAATCTGAAACCCAAAACCTGGAATGTGAGATATCAGCAACAGTTCGCTCACTTTCATCCAACAGACAAAAAGCAGCAAGCGCTAATTAAATTTCCTCATTTTATGGATAAAATGAGAAAAGTATTCACAATGCTACTTAAGTAGCTTCTACACACCCTTTCTTTCAATAGGACAACATTGAAATACACAGCGTAGAATTTTGCAACGATAAGATTTGAAGCTTTAAGTTTTCTAGTGCTTTTAGAAAGTTCACCATGAGCAAACTATCAGTAAACTATGAAACAAGCCATATCTAATGCTTGTTGCTTTTATGAAAACGTTTGTGTCGTACATAGGCCGCCTGTCAATAGTAGAAGCAAGTCAGACCAGCGAGGAACCATAAAATCTAGATACTGACTCGTAGAACGCAAATACTTGAGTGAAATTAGTTTGCTTTAGGTTTAAGTCATATTGATTCTGAAAGAATTCTGAAAGTGGCTAACAAGCTTGGTGTTCACGGTCCCCTACTGATTATAGGAGTGGGCCATCCTTTATACTTCCTACTTTTTAGAGTGCAATTCTTTTCGAGTATTTGGTTCAGCGTTAATTGTTGTTTAAGGAGCGGATAAACTTCGTGTTAGCTAGATGAATATAAAAGTTTCCAGCAAGATCTTGTAACTCTAGAAAATTGATGCAATTCAAACACAGAAAAAATATTTATTCTGGCGATTTCAGGAACTGAAGAATAAGTAGAGATCCTTTGCTATACCATGAAGTTGAGAACATAAGGTGCGACGATAATCATGTCAATCTATAAAGTTTTATTTCGACGGTTAACAATTTGTTAAAGCAGCGACCATCTACACAAAGAGGGTTGCAAACCTGTCACAAAATATCGACGTGATTCTGAAAATGCTTACATTTGACCACTGTAACATGAACTTTATCACAAACACAATTCTTTACATGACACAGCTCCGAAACTTGATGACTTACTGCATTACTTCAAGAATTTCTCGCCAGAAATTATGAAAAGTATAAATATATAGGTATGAAGGAAAACGACAAAAGTGGTATTTTTGAGAAGGAATCAATTGAGATAAATAGCTGTTCTTTGCTCCATTTTATGGGGAGCACCTGCGAGAGATCAGGTAACGATTTGGTTTTGGAAGTCTGTGACAAAATTATCACAAATTTTAGAAAACTATCACGTATAGCTACTTTATCAATTATAGCTAAATTCAGAGAAGCTTTTCATAGTTATCATTTTCTGCTAATAAATATCCTTTTTTCTTGCAATTCAAAGAACGAAAATACTGTAATCACTTGTTGCAAAAGCTGCAATTGACAAGAAGAATCGGGGACCGCGGAAGCGGGGGGCTGAGGGGGATTAGTCCCTATAGTAACTTTCAATATGGTCTTGAAACCATACAAAAGTACCCTTGATCTTGGTTTTTAGCCTGTTCAGCCCCCTCCCCAAAGACGTTTAAGTCCCTTCAATCTGTCATATGTATCGCGGTTCTTGAATAAAATTTGACCATAATCTTTCGCCAATTTTACACAATTTATTGGCATTAGAAAAATATTGAGGAATAGGGTGTAAACGTGGTAGCATTCATTAAAAGAAAAAACAAATCTAGTGACCTGTCATTGTGGTACTGCTTGACAGTTCATGCAGCCTGTTCATCTAAAATCTTTAGTCTATGACTGGCAATTATAAAAAATTGCTTTACTCATACTAATACGGACATCGGACAGGTGCATGCACCGGGTACATGCTTCTATTCCAATATAGTGACTTTTCTAAGATTTTTGGAAATGTGCTTTTATATCTAAGACATAGTGTCCTTTTCTACATGTGCCCAAAAGACTTTGAAAAGCTTCTAACGCCCCTGGATGCTACTTATAATGCTGAGCAGAGTTTTGAATATGACTACATACGAAATGCAGTACGAACCAAAACCGACAAAAAGCTAGATTGCTTACCTGAAACCATAGTCTCTGTGATCTGCATTAGGTCATTGTAGTCCGCGTAGGCCATGTAAAATTCGCAGGTTGTGAACTCAGGGTTATGAGTCATATCAATACCTGAAAAATCAATTTCAATGGGTCTGCAATATGGATGCCTAGAATAAACCTATCTAAGGAAAACAAAATATCTATATGAATAAGCCAGAAAGTCATGAAGAGGAAATGACAAGGCGAGTGAGGTTGACTCCTAGTTAGTCCAAATGAAAAACAGACTCTCCTGAAAATGAAAAAATGGATTTTGTACTCATTCATACAGAAATTAGAACTTGCATATGAAAAGACAACTTAGGCGAACCGATTTCATGGAAGACTAAGGCTGTCGGCTAACTATACAGGAAATTTCATTTTTCCAAACTGCGCAAGTAAATAAAGGGAATTTTAGCTACAGGAAATCTGCTATATTCAACTTACAGTCATTAAGAAAAGAAACTTACCTTCGTTCCTAAATTGTCTCCCAATTTCATAAACTCTATCTATACCACCAACAACCAGCATCTAAAAAAACAGATTCAAAATGCAAGATATTCGAACTAATTAAGTATTTTCACTGCACATTCTAAACAAAGAGAGTATTAGATTTTTTGAAAATTTAGAAAAACGCGAGTCAATGACAAATAAGGAATGACAAACAGCAGAGCAATTTACTGGAAAACTTTATCTAATGAACAAAATTCTTGGTAAATACTTTATTGAACTAAGCTGGATCAGACTTTGCCATGCTCTCATTCAACTGTTTGAAGAAAGTAACAGCTAAGAAAAAGAAACTGAAAGAGACTAAACGCTGCCGTCGAAAAAGAGTCAGTTTTGATAAGTGCCACGGTTGTGTATTCGACCATTTGAGGTAATAACTAAAAACTGAATAGAGTTTACAAGTCCCCATGAATGCAATATACTGTGTTGTAAGAAAAAGAGGGGCTTTTAACTGCAGTGACGGTTCAAGGGAGGGGTTCAGTGGGCAAAGGCTTCAGGCCCTGCGCTTATGGGAGCCAGAAATGGCCACCACAAAATTGTAAAGAACAAGGGCCCCACTTTCTTTAGCCCCAGGCCCCGCAGTCCCTAAAACCGCCGCTGTTTAACTGTACCAACTAAGTATACCTTGAGGTACAACTCCGGTGCCACTCTCATGAACAGGTTCATGCTGAGGTCATTGTGGTGAGTTATGAACGGCTTGGCTGTTGCTCCTCCCGGAATCATGTTCATCATCGGCGTTTCAACCTGGAAATTTGAAGTTGATGGTGTGATAAAAGACGTAACATGCTCAATATTTTTGTAGCTATAACTATATGACAACCTGTCAATCAATATTAGCCAATCAATGAGCGTGCGTGTAGAATCACAATTACTTATTTTTTCATTGAAAGAAGACATAAACCCTTAGTACATGTTGATTGCCTTCTAAAGATATTTTGAGAATAGATTGCCCGAAAAACCGAAATCGATGATCACTTTCTAGGTAGACTTTTTTCTAAGAATGATTTTTTAACACAAAAATCACAAACATAAATACGTCCCATGAAACAAATAACTTTCAGAAAACAAAATCGAATCAGATCTGGGGTGATTTGATGTTGCGAAATCGGGGAACACAAATATGGTATAAGCTCCCAAAGTTTCTAAAACATACCAAATAAAAGGAAAATTTATCTAAATATGCCTAAACTTCAAGCTTCGGAAATGAAAAAGAAATGACACTTAATCCATCTTCTATATCATATTGTTCAAGACTAAAAAGTGTTTCTCAAGTCTCGTTTTGTTTGAAAAATTATTGCTACTTTTGGTCAAACATTCATCAGTACAAAATCAGTACATATCTAGGATAGTGTTAACCACAGTATTATCATAAATAAAAAATTTGTGCGACTGTAGTATACAAATTTAAATAGATTTAATTGATTTGAAATATAGATAAAGGGAAGGAATTATCATACAGTTTATAAAAACAACACAATAATGGGCGAAAGTTTGTAATAGGCTTCAGAGAAGGCCTGTACATTGTGGAAAAATCCCTTTTATGACTGAAAACTGGTTAGGAATCATCCATACAGATGGATTTCTACATTAGCCTAAACATAATAGCCAAAACAAAGCAACCTTCTTTGTAAGGGCTCCCCTAGAAACATTTATCAAACATTCAGCCTGTTTCTGGCCCCATTTTCTCTTCAATGTCTAGTTTTGTTAATCTTCATAAAAATAGCGAAAATAACTCGAATTGAGCAGCATTTCAAAAATAGCTTACCTCAAGAAAACCAAAACTATCCAGAAATCGTCTTACATAATTAATGACTTTGCTGCGGACGACAAACTTGTTCTTCACATGTTCGTTCAGAATCAGATCCAAGTATCTTTGTCTAAACCTTGTTTCCTAAGAACGCGAAATTTGAAGCTTATATTGACTTTGGCAGCGTAAAGACTAAAGAGTCAGACAAGATTTCTATAAATGCATTTTATAATAAATATAACAGGTCTTTAAAACTTTGTTTGAAAAGTTGGACATTTTCTTATGAATAAGCTAAATTCAAATGTGCCTAAACGATGATGACGATAACAATAAGACAATTATTTATACAAGCCTTCTCAGCATTACAAGTACTGTTATTATTTGGGGCCTTGTTTAGAAATTAAAGAAAAGTGAAGTCATAAATATGCAACGTAAAAAGTTTACAACGTCCTTGAATATTTATCTGGAACAAAGAGTCCTGTAGCTAGGCAGTGCAGATACGGTCTTCCTTAGGTCAATGCTTGAAAACAAACAATTTAATCTTCCAATGGCAATTAAAAGTTTAGTGAAACAAGATAGGCCTTGGAACAAGAGTGACTTTTTGCAATTTCTGTCCTAGACTAGAATTTATGATAAAAAATACTTTGAATAAATTGCATTTAAATAAGTAATGTCCTTATACGAGAAATGACAGGTATGGATATTTATGATCCATCAATCAAGATTAAAAACCCTTAGAAACAGGTTTAAAGTTTGCACGCTATGCTACTTGTATTCTTAGAAATCGAACTGCAGCTTCTCTGATAAAAAATTTGATAAATTTCTCGTGAAATAACTGCAGGAAAGAAAGAAAGAAAGAAAGAAAGAAAGAAAGAAAGAAAGAAAGAAAGAAAGAAAGAAAGAAAGAAAGAAAGAAAGAAAGAAGAAAGAAAGAAAGAAAGAAAGAAAGGAAGAAAGCAAGAAAGAAAGGAAGAAAGAAAGAAAGAAAGAAAGAAAGAAAGAAAGAAAGAAAGAAAGAAAGAAAGAAGAAAGAAAGAAAGAAAGAAAGAAAGGAAGAAAGCAAGAAAAGAAACATTCTGAAAGACCAACTAAAATATAAAGCTTCAGTATATAACGAAAGTTCTAGGTTACCTTGTCCTTGAGACCAAAGTGCAAGTGTGGCAACATATGGAGGCAAGGGGCAAGCAGTGTCACATGACTCGGCCGAATACTCAGCTCGCCTTTCTTTGATTTACCTGAAAAACAGCAACAAACAGTGTTCTAATTACACCTCCGAAAATATCAAAAGATTATAAAACTATTCTCATTAAACTAAATTTTGAAACACTGCTCGAAAAGGCACAATCAAATTGCTGTATATTTTAAATTAGTGCGATAAGATGGATTGGCTTTGTTGTACTATCTAGAAATTTAAATCTTGTTATAAATAATGGTTTTGACGACAGTTTTCGACCAGCATCAGTCCATCACTTGATGGATGTTTCGTATGGATGGCAAGACAAGACTAGATCTGAAGAATACTCGTACAAAATGACTGGACAGGTTAAGGTAGGAATCCATGCGAACACAAATATGTGTAGATGGTGCTGTATAAAGGTGATCAAAGTCAAAAAATTGTGATTGAAAACAGGGACATCAGGGTTGAAGCTTCAGGATATGAATTTTCTTTATTCAAGCTTCGAAGTTAAAGCTTCAGGATATGAATTTTTTGAAACAATTATCACTCTCTTTCATATTAACTTGTGCTCATGTTACGAAAATTAAAAAAAAATAAATGAAAACAATTATTATTTCAGTAAGATAAACGACTCTACCTGGACTTCCCTTTATACCAATAATGTCACCACGTCTGATCTTTCCGTGAACTTGGAAGAAATCCTGCTTTGAAGATCTTGGAAAAAAAATAAAGCAAAATTCATATACATATACCGGACTGTGAGCTGAGTTAATATAAACTGTATCGATACAGTTGAAAGATGGGTTAGAAGTTAATATTTACAAAGTTCTATATTGATTGTGACATTATTCAATCTAAAATTTATTGCCAGTGCCTCTTATTCCATTGACATGCACAGTTCAAATAGTTAGACAATGGTACATTACCTTCCCAGACAAAAAAGTAGGAAATTACATGAAAAATCACAAGAACTCATCCCATCCAAAAGAGAATGCAAATTTACAATGTCTTATGAAAAATATTCGATAAATTGTTGATAAATAAAGTTTTTCCCACCCTGCGTCAGCCATTACTTGAAGTTTCACTCCTTCGCCACGAAGATCGTAGAAGATCAATTTTTGACCTGATGCTCTTTTTGCGTGGATACGACCTGTCAGGTAAAATGTACAGCATTAATAAATTTCACACTCATTTTATGCCTTACTCTAGTGTCTCTAATAGACGCCCCCCGTGTAATAAATTCAGAAAAATTTGCCCTCCCCCCGTCGCTTATTAGCACTCCTCCTTCTATTAAATTTTTCAAATCAAGTCATTTGATTTTCATTATTCGTTGTTTTCCATAGTTTTTTGTAAAATCTCAACCGTACAAAGGAAACCGATGATTTTTGACTTGGAAGTAAAAGGCTGTAAATTTGATTTATCTTTATATGATTGCTATTTTCTCTAAAACTATGCAAGAAACTGAAACCAAATTTATATTTTACTGACTTTGGATTGTCATTTTGATCACAAGCACAAACTCTAGTGTTTTCTTACGTAAATTTTGAAATAACTGAAAGCTGCGAGCAGAGGGCGATGTACTGAAAAAATTAGAAGAGAGCATTTATCAACTTTCTAAACTTAAAGCAGCCCAACTTACACATTTCAATATGAAGACACAAAACTGAACTTTTCGCTTTCATTACTACAAATTTCAGCTTCAAAACTGCAAAGATTACCAGATGCAATATCAAAAATTGCAAAAAATCTCACTCAACAAATCTTTTCCAAAGCTGTAAAATGCTTGGTTACAAGTTTCAAAATTATGTACTGTATTGCAATCCTTTCTTTCAAAGTCACATTTTTTATCAAATATACCACACCAACTGCATCATTGCAATTTCTATATTCTTTGGAAAGAAGTGAGATTAATAAAGACATTTAAGCATTGCAATACAAAGGATATGAACCTACCTGCTACACTCACTACATCACTAAGAAACTCTCCGGGTTTTGTTATTGGGTCATATTTTTCAATGTAATTCTTCAAAGATAATGAAACATCAAACTTGTGTGGGTAAGGACTATCATCAGCTTTCTTTAGAGCATTGATGGCTTGACTTCGGATTTTGTAGTATTGCTAAAAGCAAATGAAAAATTCATTCCCTTTAAGTAGTCAAGTAGAAGGACTGTTTCTTATCTCATACAACTTGTTCTCGGAGTTTGACTAATAAAGCTGTTGTCTGTGATTTGAGCACATAATTTAGTTATCTTTGTTGTTCTTATCAATTTAGGTCCCTCGCAAAATGCAAATAAAATGATTAGTCTGTCTTTGGCATTTAGTAATTATTCCTTTCTCGATTTGGAACTTAGGGACTGATTATTTGATCAATTTTTTGTCTTTTACTCAAGCAATCTTTGTAATTGTGTCAGCTTACTTTGTCTACTGATATTAAAGAAACTGTTTCTCCCTATTATAAGAAGAAAGATCAGCCAAGTGGTAGATCTGGTGAATTCAGGCCTGGCAGTTTGAGGCAGGTGATCGTCTGCGTGCGCCTCAGTGCCCTCCTAGATCGCTCTAGATGGATAATTAATCACCCCTCTCTCCACCAATTTTAGTATTAACTGCTCGCTTTAGATTTTTATTGACATTTGTCACATTTGTCACATTTGTCACACTCGCTAAACACATTTGTCACATTTTCAGCTTCTATTTATTTGGGAGACCCAGCATCATATTACAAGCATTAATGTTAAGTCGGAAATTTGTTTTTTCCATGGTTTTTCAAGCCCCTGTCTTCTCGTATTCGAATATTTCAAAAATTGATCTGATAATTTTTTCTATCCCAAACTCATCCACTTGTTAAATTCTTTTAAACATTGAAAAAGAACATCAACTTCTTTTCTTGTCAGGAATGTTCATGTGAGATAGGCATTTTCAATGTGAGATAAGCATAACCCAGCGAGATAAGCATTTTCAAATGGCACTTTCCCCCCTCCACATGGAAGTGTCTTAACAGCGTTTTCTGAAAGTCCAAAATGTAAGGAGTTTTCAGAAGATCTTTGAGAGAAGTTTTGTTAGTTAAAGTTACGTGTTTATCTTGTCTTGGGCTGTAAAACATGGCTTAGTTTTATGAATAAGTGAACCAAATTCGAGTAAGAGGATTAATTTATAATTACGCAGCACAGTAGATAGAACTTGGTATTCATTTTTTCCGTTTCTGCAATAGGTAATTTCCTTCTTTGTTTTTAAGACCGTTTTCTTTCCAATAGGTGTATAAATGTTTCCAGAGATTTTATTGGCAAATTTTACTGTATGTTAAAATCGCCTGCCTGACTCCAACAACAAGAGTGATTAACCACCTCCATACCAAAACTTTTATGGCCAGGCCTGTGAATTGATATAACAAGTATTTTTTTCAGCTCATAAACCAAGCCTGCCAAGGTGACTTAGTCAAGTCAGGTCAGTTGTGTTGCTAAAAATTAGTGATTTAAATCATATGTCACAGTCTATTTGAATTCATTGGACAAAGTAAGCTGGCCTAGCAACTGCAAAAATTGCTTAATGATTGCACTATGTGTGAAACTTGGAGTAGCAACTCAGAACCACCCTTAGAACCAACACATAAAACAATAGCTCATCTGTTTCGACATTGAATTCTCTCCCACACCGTCATATGATTGTATCAAATTGAAAGTATAACAAATTTCAAAAAATAAGATTTAGACAAACTTGATCACAAAAAATTGTTTTTGAAAACAGAGAATCAAGTTGTCTCTGCAACTTTAGTTATCAGCCATTCCATAGAAATGACACATATTGATGAAAAAAAATATTTTGGAATTTGAATGTGAAAAGTTGCTTTTTAAGTGGTAAAATACCTTGCTTAAGCATATTTATGATTTCATTTCCCGAAAATTGCTGATAATGGGCGTGGCTATGGTTATACCTGACCTTACTATTGCTAAAGGTCATTGACAGACACTTGTACCATTTTAAGAAAAAAGCTCTCATTATTGACATAAATGAGATTTTGTGGTTATTTTCATGTTTGTTAATTCCTTTTATATGAGAGAATGTCTATGCAGTCAAAAAAAAATTTTTAAGTAATGAATAATTATGTAATGCCACACTGAAAAGACCCTCTCTGAATGGTCACACGAGTCACACTTTTCATAATAAAAGTACTCTCATTTTTCTCCCTTTAATTCTTGTTTCATTAATTGGAGCATAGTTTGGCTTTCAAATGAAAGTCCATGCTGACCTAGAAACTGAAATTGATCAGCCCAGTAATTTTCACAAAAAATCACCCTCAAGTTTTGTCACGCGAGTCACAATACATCAGTCACATTAGACTAATGGGTTGGATTTAGGTCTAGACAATGTCAAGGAATTAATTTCTTTATTTGGGTACCATATATCAGTTATAGACATGAATAATACTCAATGATATGGGAGAATACTAGTTTCTCATGCAAATGAGGCTGTAAATCTCTTTTCCATGTTGGTACCCAGTGCCAATGAAGTTGAGAAAATACTAGAAAGCTATTAAGGTGGAGACATATCATTTCCCAAATTGATTGAGCCCAATATAGGTCATTGGTATGCTGTTTACTGGGAGCCAACAGACTATTGGTTCCTGGTGCATGTAGTGAGAATTGACTCAAATGATGATGTCACAATGGAATTCCTACATCAGACTTCAGCTGATGCAAACAATTTCAAGATAAAAAATGATATTGAGTCTGTCTCTGTTTCTGATATCATTGTAAAAGTTGATGCCCCTATGCCAGTCTCATCATCAAGGTGCTCAAATGTAAAGTTGACAGAGCAAGACTTTGCAAAAATAAAGGAAGCCTTTGATAAGTTTCATGAAAACTGAAAAATAATTTTTAAAATACCAGATATGCCAAGCTATTGATTTGATGGCCTTTATGTATCATTTAGTTCTGTGAAAAAGTTCTGATTTTTATGTTACACTTCCAGACACTGATTTAAGCTGGGTTTCCTTTAGTTAACTCTCACTTGTCACGCGAGTCACATTTGTGGGTCACACGAGTCACATTGCATTGGTCTTTTTATTTCAAAAAGCAAATATACCTCAATTGAAATTTTCTACTTATATGGTGACTCAATGAGTAGGGGCAATCTTTTTAAAAGCTTCTTCATAAAGGCTTTAAAATTTCTCAGATAAAGTAAGATAGGCAACTGCAAGTAAAGACTTTCAAAATGTGATGGTCACACGAGTCACACCAGATGAACAAAAAAATTGCAGAGGTGAGCAAGTTTTTTTGGAACAAAACATTGCCAAGATAAAGAATGGCTCAAGGGGATTCTATTATTGTATCACTAGCTTTGGAAAATAATTCTGACTTTACTAGACAACTAAATATGTGTGTGACTCTGTCACGCGAGTCACTATGGAATGGCTGTTATGGTTCTAGTTCTTAACAAGCGTCAACATAGAGCAAAAAGCATTTGCTTTATTGGATTGTGCTGAAAATAACTGTATCCTCATGACATAGGGCTTTGCTTACAGGTACTTACATGTCGGTCCCATTAAATGTTGATTACCATTAAAACTCTTATTGGTTGGACTTTACAATAGAAATTTTTTACAATTTCTAATTGACAAAGCATGGCTAATTTTAAATGTTTATTTAATTACAAGCACCCAGCAGAGAAAAGCTTATCTTCGTTCCTAACTGGTTGAATGATGGGGAAGAGTGACTTTAAGCCATGCAAAATGGTATTAAAAGAGACCATTCTGAGCTATCTCCAACAAAATTTATGGTTGGTGCAAATTATATTAGCTTACGTTAGGATCCAAGTTTTCTTCAGCATCTTCATTACTTTTCACTTTTGCAGGTTTATCAGTGACCTAGAAAAAAAGTTTCTAAAAATTAAGAACAGGCAGCAATATTAAAGCTTCATGTAAAAAAGAAACTCACCAAGTAAACAATGCCTATCAGGCCCTGAACTGAGAGGCACTCAATCGAGTGCAAGCACCTCCCCACTTGCCTCAGAAAATTTACCAGCTTGATTGTTAGAGCACCTAGCTGATCATTACACAACTTCTCTTGTTTATTTGTGAATTTTCAAATTTACTTAATATAAATAATCAATCAACATTTTTCCTTGTATCTCTGTTAAACAATAATAAACTTAATGTTGAAATTGCAAAGTTTTCACGGGCTTCGCAAATCCCAAGTAATATTCAGATCACATTAAGAAGCGCACATTTAAGAAAACATGTTCAAAAGGAACAAATAATATAGGTGCTTGATCAAGGGCCTAACTGAATGAAGGAGCTCGATTACTCTGGCACCTAACTTTTGCTCATTTCCGATTGGTACAAACCAGGGCCTCTGACAATGGTGAGGGGAAATGACCTCCAAACTTTCACAAAATAAAGAATCTTGGGAGTGGAATTGCAAAATAGAGTCAAATTTCTTGCTGCTAGTTCCTAATTTGCTGCTCCACACTCTAACTTTCAGACTAGTATCTGAAACCATTTGCAGAAGATTAGTTCTAAGAACCAGCCACAGGATTTCTATTTGATTGCAATGATACTTTGTGCACAGAAGCATCATTGCAATCAAATTCATATTCAACATTTTTCAACTTCAATAACTTCATAAAATTATGGATTAAGTTTAAAAGACCCACTGTCTGGCATCAAATCAAAATATTGGTTAGCATTTTTAACTGTGGTAAACTTGTAAAACACCTTATTTTTAGGACCAATAATTCAGAAATCATTCAGAAAGTAATTTTAAAGAAAGTTTATTGAAAACAAATTGTTTCAAATAGTTTGAATTCCTGAAAAAGTATATCAAAAAAATTATGAGCTATTTATTATGAGCTATGTATCGTGGGCTCTGTATTCTGGGCTTTGTATTGTGGGTAATATATACATCTAGAGCTGGTCATATCACTACCAAATTAATCAACTTAAAAATAGCTGCCTCAAAATGGTAAAACTCACCCTTGAAAAATAGGCAAACTGTCTTCAAAATATTTATGTTTAGTAGAAACTGCAAAACATTGTCCTGCAAAATTCACCCTTGCTTGCCATGGTGTAATCATAGAACTTTGCTCAGCATTGTCAGATTGTAGTAGTGCAAAATAGCTTGTAAGTAGTGTAATTGGCAATTTGTCTTTAAACTTCAAATGGACTATATAAGACATAAGGTCAATTTTTATTGCAAAAAGTACCTTATCATTGGTTGCTGCTGCTGCCAACTTTTCCTCTTTCTCTTTTGCCTTCTTTTCAGCTTTCATTCTTCTTTTAAGCTCACTTTTGAGGAAGGAAAATAGGTAAGCATAAATATTTGAAGTAGTGCAGTAATGCTTTTAGATTCAAAATTTCAAGTAGTGAAACACAAATTCTTTTTGTTCCGCATAACAGCAGTTGCTATTGAATACAATGAAAAAATTAACTAAGAAAGAAAATGTGGTTAAAACTGAAAAACTCTCAAGGCAAGCTATCAAACCATGTGCCTAGTTGGATTTCTTATATTTTATAGTCTAAAACAAGAGTTTTGAAATTTTAAAATCAAAGTATAAATAAGCTTTTATGATGAATTAATTAAATGAATAATTTTAGGCTAAAAAATAACAAATATAATTATAAAATTATAAAGTTTCAAGCTTCCTAGAAATGCATTTTTGATTAAGTTGTCCTATCTGAATTATTTTTCTCGGTTATCACGAAAACGAAATCCCAGATTGTGGGGCCGGTATTTTGCTAAAAAAAATGCAATTTTTAATTTTAAAAATGCTTTTTCCGGGGCCTAAAATGTCATTCAAGCACAGAAAAATACATTAGGAACAACAAGAGGGCATAATAGATTTTTACTTCGAAGATCGATAACAATATTTTGTCTATGAACATTCGCTAAAAATTTGTTTACGCACTTTTTACTGAGCTTTTCTTGACCATTCTCGACAATAGGGCTTTTCGTATCCGCCATGTTGTCCGGCCTTTGATCCTCGTGGCCGTAAAAGGAAGAAAACACGCGAACCGGGGCTGATGTAACAACACTCCTTTGACTTGCAAACCTTTTTAACTGATGCAAGGCAGTCAAACTTCTACATAGCATATCAACAATGCATTTTACATTGCATCAAATTTTTTGTTTATAACTGTTGTAGGTTTACTTCATAATCTGCATCCTTTCAATAAAATTAGTTTTATAATTCAACGTATTTCAAAGTAGGCCCATTCGCTCAACAGCAACAACAACAGTCGGACGGACCCCAGCGACAAAAGTGTGGTAATGGTAACTTTAATGTGCCAGTTTAGAAGTTGAAGGAGGGTACCCAATATGACCCAAATTCCTGCGACATTTTAAACACGATTCCCGACGGTCGATTCCGAACCCCTTGTTGTCAATTCCCGAATCCCGCTGAAAAATTTTGCCAATTGCCGTCTTAAAAAAATGACGATTCCCGCTTCCCCGAAAAACACATTTGGTACCCGATTTGAAGCGATTTGAATTTGTTGTTCTTCAACGATGTATGCTCGGACCATTGTTTTTTCTCCTTTATATAAATGATCGAGAAAAGAAAAAAAGACCTTCTACAGCTTAAATAGCAAAGGAATGAAATTTCCTAAAATGAAAAAGACAAAAAAACCCATAATTAAAATTCTTCATTGCCAAGGGTGTTGGATTGCACAGTCTGCATAAATCGTGTGTAGAAGACAAGACGGTTTTAAGTCGATACTGTGAGGCAGCTCACAGGCAACTTGGTTTAGCTTTGCCGCGGCGAAAGTCAAGCAAAAGGCAATCTTCATTAGAAGCTGGAATACATTGATGTCAGGTCGGGTGGTTACATTGATTCAAACTGTCCGGTCGGGTAATACATCAAAACTGATTTTAATGAAAAGAGTCATGTTAATAACGTACTCAGAAACTTGTCACGGTGTTCCAAGGAAATAGAGGAATTGCTTCTATGGGATGCTGCCACAAAGCTGATTTCTCTAGCAAGTTTACTTAAGAAGAGACGTGCTTTTGCAAATGAGCT
Source organism: Rhopilema esculentum (assembly GCF_013076305.1). The sequence continues at coordinate 10,223,956 of NW_027019698.1, read as the reverse complement.
TGGCTGCCCTTTATTTAATTTAACCTTGTGTCAAACACAGATAAATTCAAATGATGACATTCAGAATACTTTTAAGGTTTCAGTTTTCAGTTTAATTTCAAAGTAAGATCGAAGTTTTGTCTTTGATAAAGATGACGCAAAGACTCAAAAAGAGAAGGTATTGTGCTATTTAACCTCTCAATGCATAAAGTTTATAATTAAAGGCTACGCAACTGGCATGCTTAGCGGCAACTGTCTTGAGAAATTGACTGTGTTTTGCATTGTCATGCAGTACGATATTAGGTCGATTCTTTGATTTATAGTCGCAATAACCTTTAAATGTCAGGCGTGAATTTATTTTTACTTGAAGCAGATGTAATTAGGCTTGCGGTGAGGAAAAGCGAGGAAACTCAAAGGTAAAGAACAGAGGAGTTTCAGTGAAAACTGCGGCTGTTTCGATATAGGTTAAATATTACACAATTAAACTTTGATAAAAAGCGGGATTAACATCAGTACACGGAAAGACACACGAAAACATTGGTAGGATAAAGATATGACAGAAACTAAAATAATGCCACCAATGATCAAACTGGATAAGAATCTTTCTTTAAATCTAATTACTACCACAGAGTTCACATACAGCAAGTTTTAACATAAAATTACTTCGTTCGTAGTCTCTGTATATTCTGCATCATTCTTTTCGACCCTCCTGTGATGTCAAACAGGCCTTAAAGAATTGCAACAAAATTACAGCACTTGCTGATGCAGGCACTGGGGCGTATCTTCTTCTTGCTTGGTGCCTCTGAGACATAAAATAACAAAAAACACTGTTAATTCAAGGCCCGTTTTATCTTAAGATGACTCAAACAAAATTTAAGATAGCTTAGTTTTTTATGGTCACGTATTGTACAAGTTACTACTTATCTAGCCATGCTTATGTAATTATGTCGATTTTAATGTAAGTATAAAAATTAAGATAAATTTCCTACAATCTTTATATGGGAACTCAAGATAAACAAAATGTTTCCTTTTTGGATGACATTTTTCTGAACTAATGACAGATTTGAGTGTAATTGAAAATTTAAAGTTTTGAAAAAGGTGGTTTTATCATATGCCATAATGTTAAAAAGAAATGAGATTATCTCAAAATGAAGCAATGGGAAAAATAGCGTCGAATCGTGAGATGGCATCGAATCATAAGCAGGGGTGCCGTCCTAAAAAGTTAGGAAGGGGGGCTGTGCTGTAGAGGCCATACCCAACACCACACCCATTGTGACACCCTGTATACTTGTATTTGTGTTAAAGATTCTATGTTGTGTATATGAAATAACTCAAAACAATCTCCGAATCTAACAGGCTAATAGAAATTGCTCATTCATTCATTTCTAGATGTAAAAACCTAGTACGTTAAGGTACAAATAGAACATCGAAGGTAAAGGCCATTGACTCATAATTAAAATCATTGTATTTATGCGATTAATCTTACTCACTTGCGATTAATAATCATCTTCATCGGAATCCATTGCATATCTTCGACGATTAATCTGAAAGTTTAAAGAACTTAGTGAATAAAACACTGAGTCTTTTACAAATTTCCCTGCTCAAAAGAATGGCATCAGCCTTTCCTTGTCTTTCCTATAGAATTTCCTTGTTTGAAGAGCTGGAACATAAAATAGTTGTGAACCATAGATGGGTTTTCATATAAAGTAGCTTAGCGAAGTATCAAGTAGTGTAGCATTAAATAACCACAAGGCCTGCTACTGGAAAACAAAGATGCCTCGAGACTTATTTCTCTGGACAGCTATGACCCTTTAATACCGACTAGCCACCCTTTTGCAGCTTGAAACAAATTTGGAAGGTTTTTATTATCTTCACGACACTGATAGATTTAGCCTTAAACTATATATACAAAACTTGGATTTAAACGAAAATTGCACTTAAGAGATAGGCCAATATGGAATCACAATATTTAGAATTAAATAATTGCATACTCACTGTAACTTTGGTCGATTTTTCAGTTTGTTGACTTATGGATGCGAGCACACTTTTAAGACCATCTTCGTTCATCTAAGCGAAGATTTCAAGATTAGAAGACGAAATATAAATTCAAAGCAGAAAGCAGAGTTACAGAAAATCAGAAAACTTTATTTAGGTGTGTTTTCTAGAAATGCTTTACTTCTTAAAATAAAAACAAATCCATTTTTAAAACTTCAGCCCGAGGTTGTCTTTAAACTTCAAATTCAATTGTAAAAATTTCAGAAATGTAGTAATGTAAACACAAATGGCCAATTTTTAATAAAACCAAACGGTGACATTAAATGGTCTTCGATGGCTAAGATAAAGCCTGTGTGTACCTATTCTTCAGGTAGGTAAAAGGTTATTGACCGCTGATTAGCAAAAAGAATATTAATGTAATTTCATATACGTTTTTCGTAATTAAATTTACTTCGTTTAACACAAGTTTTAAGTTGAAATGTTTTTGTCAGGCAAGTCTATCTTTTGCTAGTTCACAAGCTTCTTTTTATTCGATTTTATAAATGTCCCGTGATTTTATTTTTGAGAGCCACGTTAGTTTTAGACGGCCTCTTGGTCTTGTATATTTTTCATTCGTGTATGCTAAGGCTAGCTTTGCAGGGAGTTGTTGTGGTAAACGAAGTGCATGTCCTAACCATCTAAGTTGACGTTGTTCGAATTTGTTACGATATTACAAATACTCTACGATACTACAAGTACGATATCATGGAGAGCGAAGAACAATGACAACCCGATGGCCATTACATGCAACAAGACTAACAACAACGACAACTACACGTATACATAATAAATGTTACAAAAAATCATATATAGAAAATCATAGGTACAACAAATAAGTGGGTCAGGCACAAGGTTTTCAAGTATTTTGCTGTATAGAGATTCGTTTGCTTGTTGGTAGACATCGTCGTTTTTTATTATCTTTGGATAAATTATGTTAAAGATTTATGTTCGTACTAGCCTCCTTTGAAAACAAGGAACCCCCAACTATGCTTACTTTTCATTATCAGACGCTTATAATCTAGAAATTGCCAAACGAAATGTACTCATGTTTCCACTCTACCGTGCTATCTTAAAAATCTTGCCGTGTTAAAGGGTTATTTTCATAGCTATTGTTTTGTAGTAGAACTTAACAGATGCCCCTCTAGCGAAACCTAATTGAGGTCGACTTAATTGAGGAAAAATAGACCAACTGGTCTGTCTAAAAATCGATATATAAGAAAAGTCCTAAAAAATAATTTCACATTGAGGTTAAGGTAGGTGTAGAAAAAAATTATATCATTATAAAACTTGTCTTCTACCAGATAAAATTCCAGTCATCTTTAGGGATCTAATGTCTGCCAAAATACAAACCTTTAAGACCCTTCTTTTGAAGGCTTTAAATGAATAATCCTGATGAAGAGCGAATTAATTTGGCATCAGCTGACCAAAGCAATGAAATCAGAGCGAATCAATCCTTATCCTTACCCATTAGGCCATAATCTATTGTCTCGTACAGTAAAGTATGGTAGGTGAAAACAGCTTTCAACTATTGCTACTAGGAACTGCAAAGTATATTACGGTTTGGGGAGGCTAAAATGTTTTGGAGGCTCAACGTGCAAAAAGCCAGAAAAAAGTTTATTTTTGTATGGTTTTAAGTACGTCCTATTTTGTACCAAAATAAGCAAGACACCAAATTGAAGTGGTCAGATGGATACAAACAACATCGTCGTTCCAGCACTGCAGATTTTTAGGCCAGCAAGGGGAAACTGCCTTCTGCAACATCAACAAGGGTTTCCTCGATTAGTTATTAATTTTGCGATTCAGGATAGATGTCTTAGTAAATATTTCAATTTTCTGTCCTTGATGCGACATTTTGATTTTCTGTCTTTGTCAAGTGCAAAATCAAATAAAAATCAGCTTCTTTAAGGCTCTGAAAAGCGCTTATGAATAAGTCTTGAAGGAAGCATTAACATTCTCATGAACCAAACTTACTTTTCCAGACAGCTGCCCTCGTTGAGCCATTTGTATTAACATGTTCTCAAGCATCTTAGCTTTCTCTGGTTTGACGAGTGCAATACTGTTCACTGTGGTTAAAGATATAGGTATAAATGTTTAGCACAGTTCTCTAAAAACTGTAGAAAAAATAGCAGAAACGTGACTGGGAGTACTAAATGCTTTCAACTCAATTAAACCTTTAAGATAAAAAATATTCTTAAAGATATGCATTGTTTCAAGGACATTTTGTGGTCCACTGCATTAGAAAAGTAACTTAGTACATAAAAAAATACAGTAGCATAAAAGTCTCTGTGCTTAATGAACTTAGTCAACGTGAGAAACAGCACAATCAATAATCAGCAATCAACACAAAAACCCTGCATTGTAATTCAATGTTTCCCAGTGGAAAAATAAAATTAAAAAAAATTAAGAAATGCTTACGTCTTGCCCTTGCATTTTGATCCAATATCTGGGATAATATAGAATTTCGCATGTCCACTTCCCTGTTGAAAAGATATATATAAAAACCTTGTAAGATAAAACGTAGTGCCAACTTAACAGTGTGTCTGTTGTGATCGAATTCAGTTAACCAATTAAATGTTTTCCATTTTCATAGACTTTCCTTAAAATTTCCAAGAAATTTTCATTTTTCTGCATTATGGTGTTAAGATCACAGTTATGCTCAAATTATATTATACAGCAAATAGAAATTATATTAATAGCTAAGAGACAGTGGCGTCAATAGGAAAATTCACAGGAGAGGTGAGAAGCTCCGACAAAAACTAACAAGCATTCATATTTTTTCATAAATTGTAACAAAATATAACGTCATCAGAACTGAAATAAATAAATATTTTGACATATTCAGATATTCTTATGTTTATTTTGCTTTAAATTCTTTCCTATAAAAACATAGCAATTAGATAAACATAGAAAATTTCTGACAAGACCAGAGGTTTTCTGACAAAATAGCAGTCTGGCTCTACAAGGTGTTTTGCCCCCTTCTGACCCCCTCTATCTTAGCCACTGCCACCAGAGCAGTTTATCCAGCATAGCTTTTTTAGCAACCATTTTGATCCAATATCTGGTATACTATAGCATGTCTGCTTCCTTGTTGATAAAAACCTTGTAAGATAAAATGTAGTGCCAACTTTGAACTTCTTGCAGAAAATAGAAGTGGTAATAAAATTGATCCTTAAAAGAAAAACTATTGAAATTCATTGATAAAAAAAACCAAAATAAATTTACCTTCTCATGGCTTCTTCTCTCTTTTGTTGATCACCTGGTTGACTTCCCTAGAAAAAAATACATATGCACATTGATTTATAATTTAATTTCCTAAATAAGTGAGATTGAAAAAAACTTTAGCAGTATCCAATCCACGAAAATTGTCAAGGGCACTTCATACCAGTTCCAATTTACAAGTGCCAAACTGATTTTCATTAGAGATAGAAAATAGGAAAAAGGAGCTTAGGTCTGCAATTGAAAGGAGTTGATACTCTCATAACCCCCGATCAAGAGGCCCAAAGAGAATAGCACTGCGAGGGGGCTATGCAGCATTAAGAATAACGCTGTGGAAAATTTGGCTTCAACTTCCATAAAATGGTTTATTTTTCTACAGTAATATACTGAAATGACCCTTTATTCAAAGCTAAATGAAATTTTTAGGGTTCCTTTAAAATATAAGAAATGCTTCATGCTCAAATTATCCATTATTTTCAAAAAAGAATTTACAGTTTGCCTGAAGTGCCTATTTTGGCACCCCACCCATATTATAATTTAGTGTTATTTACAAGCTACTTTATATATATAGCAAAAAAATAAAGTTTATATCATTTATTGCTTGGAAGGTCTAAATAAAGTGCATTCCAGTTTGGCATGAAATTGTAATCACACCATAAATTAATGCCAAAAGGTACTTATTCTTTGTGCATAAAAACGTGGTGGTTTCCACATTCATTCCAGTGTCCTGGTATCAAAGTTTTAACAAAACAGATAACAGATAATGACTCACTAAAAGCTAAGCTACATTTTACAACACATTTACTATAACAGGAAACAACAGGAAACAACAAGAAACGATTTATCATTTAGCAGAAATGTCTTATCTCCAAAACGAGGCAAGCTTATCTAAACACGTGGACACGTTAATCTTTCTTGCAGTGGCCTACGTTTTTGGTCATGTCGTTCTCCAAAGCGATCGCTGTTGTCTCAGATCAAGTTATGGAAAAATCAATAATATTGTTTTTTTATACAAGAACAACAGAAACCAAAATATCAAACTTTAATATACGAGAAAAACAAGCTGTGTAGGCTGAAAATCTACTGCTTGTGAACAATGTTTTCAATGTTTGGGGAGGAGGCCTAACTCAAAGTTTTTTCACTTTCTTTTAGGTTGGTAACATTCAGGTTGCAATAAATTTTTCCTACACAAATACTATTTTAACTACTATCATCATAGCTATTGAGGCAGGATTTCCACTAAATAAATAAAATTGCAGCTGCAGTTGAAATTTTTCCTACCAATTTCTGTATATTTCATAGTTGTTTCTACTTGTTTCTGCTTGTTGCCTAGCTGTTTCCTACTCTTTTCCTACTTGTTTCCAATTCGTTTCTTTTTTGTTTCCTACTGTTTCTTCATGTTTCATCCTGTTTCCTAATTGTTTCTATTCATTTCCTGTTATAGTAACCATGATTTTAGAAAAGAAATTGTTAATTTGACTAACCAACGATTTAAAAATGAATTTTATAATTTTGCCCAATTTTCTTATTTTGTGTGTTGTCCTCATTTCCACCCAGGGTGCATTTCATGTCAACTATAATACATAAGTAAGTCTACCAGGGCATTTGTTTAAGTATGTCCAAAATATGAGCAGTTAGTAAAATTGTAAATATTGTAGTCGTACCAGACAAAGAGAATTTATTGATTTAGAGAAAACTGTGGTACGTATGAGTCTTTGTTTTATTCTTTTATTTCATGTTAACTATGTATGTGGCTTCGTGTTTAGCATGCCACATGTATCAACAGATATGTGGAACTCTGAGCTGATTTACCAAACTGATTTACCAAAACTGGTGCATGCTTGAACACTTAAAATTTTAGCTGTGCACACAAAGGACTCTGTATGGAAAAAGCCTTGTATGAGGATGCTATGTTTAGGGTGTGGCCATTTTTGCCTTGCACGGGAGATAGATCCCCCGCAAATCTCCCTCACGGAAGATTGTTTTATCACCACTAATGATGCTACTAATGTTTTTCTCTGAAATGTATACCCAAAAGTTAACTGTATTTTTATGGTAATTAGTCTCAGACGCACAAAATCTTTATCTGTGCTATTTGCAAATGCGCAATTTTCATGAACATGAAACCAGGGATGGTGCCAGAAACGAAATGCTGGGGGGGCTGTAATGTCAGAGTGCCGACGGTGAGTGAACCACCCACAAAGATGTAATATCACATCATTTCCGCTGTGGAAATTCTAGTTCAAAAGACTATTGAAATTATGAAAGTGCCGACATTGCTTAAAATTTTTCAAAAATTCAAGTGCCGACGGGGGGGCTCAATGAATTTTTGGGGGGCTCCTGCCCCCCCTACCCCAAGCACCCCCGGTGGCCCCATTCCTGCATGAAACAGATCCCCCGCGCATCTTTCAAAGATTCCAATCTGGTCCAAGACCAGGTCACACCCATTTACATTTATACTTCTTAATAATATCTTCAAACTCTTCAAATTGTATACCTGTATATAATTCGCAGCGAACTTTCATACTTACTCCACCCATCTGTCCCTGCAATTGTGCCATTCTTTGCGCTCTTAATTCCGCCAGTTCCTGATCGTCCTCCATCTTGATTTCTATGGATGCTGCGAACTACCTCGTATTCGAACGGAGGCATAGAATTTGACTGAAGTTGAAAAAGAAATTATACAAAGTCCACAGATAAGCTGCTTTGGCTTAATTTCGCAAAAATATATTTTGGGGTAGGGGCTTCTCTACCCAAACTAATTTTTGCATGCTAAAAAATTTCACCATTCTCCTGAATCAACTTTCTGATCACTTTGAGGGCGGATTCCCCCTTCACTACTACCATAATATTTATCAAGAATTTAAAGTCAGTGACGATACAAAACAGTAAATAACTTAAATCCAGTATTTATGAAAGAAATATTTCAGTTGAATGAACTTGCATATAATTTACGAAATCAATCGGTTATACAAAAAAGCCGAACACTGTTACTTATGGGCTAGATACAGTATCCTTTAGATGTAATGAATTGTGGAATTCGAATACCGTTAGATATTCAATCGACAGAAAATTGTAAAGCATTCAAAATTAAAATTTATCAAACGGATCTTACTTGCTCGTGTAGACTATGCACAACATATATTTCTATTATTGGATACTTGTAGACATCACGATTTTTCTTATATTTGTTATTGTTATAAGTTGGTGTTGATTAGCTGTTTATTAGCTATTATTTTGTAAACCAACATTAAATAAAGTGAATGAAAGAAAAATGAGAGTTGGAAGTCAGGGGAACAGAATTTCTTCTTTTATGTTACGTCAGGAATCGAAACATGACAATGTTCTGATCATTTTGAAATAGATACCTTTATTTTGTTATTCTAATGAAAATGATTTCTAGGTCAAAAACGGGTCTTTTCAATGTAAGCTTACATTTACGAGCATAATTGTACTCTTTTGAATTCCTTTTTTCCTTATTTAATCCTTTGACTCTCTGAGGCTCTGGTACATAGGGTAGTACATTTCTAGTTGCAATTCGCGACAATCGTGGCGAATCGCTGACATAACATCAATCTGTACATGAATGTTCTTTCTTTTCATTTGCAAATTTTTAGTTCTTTTCAGAAGTTTGGTCTTCCCTCAGTGTGACACAAAATTATTGGTTTTTTTATTCTAAAATTCTGGTTTCAATTTTGTTTACTGCTGACTTTTGTTTTGTATTCATAAAATTAACAGCGCTGTTGCTAAAACAAAGGTATATTTTTTTACCCTGTCATGAATGGATAAGATACTCAATTACTGGTCACTTCAACGAATGAAAGCAAGGAAGATAAAACACACAATTTGTATAAAGAGGGAAACCACACTTCTCTATTTTTATAGGTAGACTTTTATAATAACAAGAGTCGGTGCCCTAGACCCCTTTTTTTTAAGTTAGGGGTCTGGAATACAGGCTAAATAACACGATCTTTCATGGCATATCTTTTGCTAAATTGATCTTAAACCAATACCTGCATTAAAGTTATAGAATTTTGTTAAACAGTAAAAGATTAGCTCTGGTCTAAAATTCCATAAATTACCTTTTAACAATTTAAGAAACAAATTAAGAACCCCGCCTCAAAATTTTGTAAAATTTAAGAACAATAAGTTGAATGGTTTAGAAAAAAGTGTGTATATACAATTTAAAAACAATAGATTTGTAACCATGCCTTCCTTTAAAACAATTATTCCCAGTTCTACGAGCAAAAGCATTCCTCGAAGATCCCATCCTGCACCAAGAAATCCACCTGACGTTTTTCAAAGATCGACATCTGTCAAGGCAAATTATTTCCTCTTAAGCCAACAATATAAATAACGAGCCCAAATCTCTATTCTGTGTTATAACCGTTCATCCTAACATGCAGAGCATCAACACAACTTTTTAAAGAGAGTTTGTTGCTCCAAATGGATAAGGCGAAGAAAGCGCTTTGGCTGGAAACTGGAAGGGTTTCAGTTTTGATAAATATAATAATATGCTTATAAACCCAAAAACAACGGATATAACACAGTAAAGTTTTATGATCTTGAATTCTTTTGTCTCATTCTCTCTCTGCGACTCTCGTCCTCCTTTATTCTTTTTATGTTATAACTTTCACAAACAATGCGAATTAGCCTTCTCCACTCTTGCCTGTTATCTACAGAAGTCTTCCATAGATCTAATACATGACCAGGTCAGTTTTGATAAAAATTCACATGGAATTAGGGAAGATAAATGCAAGTTTATGTTTGCAACTGCATAATAATAATGATGATAATAATATTTCATTTATTCGCAGTAGGCGTTGTTTTCAGTAGTAGCTAAAAGGTAAGCCAATTAAATGTATTAAAAAAGTAACACGGCAACGCGACGAGAATGAACAACAACAAACACACAAATCAGTTATGGCATACGGGGCTTCATCAGAGCACAAGCCAATTAAGGCTTACTATTTATAGGAATCAATTGATTATATTGTACAGTGATATAAAGGCAATTTAAAGAAATAAATTTAAAGATCTAAGATTTAATTAGATAAATAATTGAAAATAATGCTTTTCAGATAATAAATGTCAGGAACCCGACCTGTGCTACAAAGGTTCTACACAACTTACAGTTGCAATTACCCCTCCATTGTTTATTTAGCTTTTTCAAGTGATCTGGCAGATTGTTCCAAAGCTTACATCCTAAATAGGACAAGATTTCCATTCCATGAGTGACGGGTTCGAGTTTTTTGGGATTTGCATTAACTTACTGTCTCTAAGGTGGTAGTGGCTACTCTTTTGTAGGAATACTTCATTCATAAAGCCTGGGGTTAGTTTATGTACAGCTTTGTAGATCTCAATCATTAGTAGCTGGAGGTTTCTTTTTTGTATGGACGCACAGTTGTTTTAAATCAGAACTGCATTCTAAGTTTTTAATAAACAACATGCTAACTTTTATACAACGACCGATACGCTATTTTTGCTCGTTTCGTTTTAAATAACCCTTTATTTCAAAAAGCTTATAACTTCACAAATATGATTAAAGGTACAGGGGCGTAGCGTGCAGGGGTGGGGGTGTGGGGGTGAACACCCCCAACTTTCAGAGAACTCATCGGTAGAATTGAATCTATAACAAAATATTAATGAAACAAAATAATTTCTGCCGGTAAAATATGGTTTTGCATCTCTTTGGGCCCATTTCCACTTCATTCGCAATTTCCACTTCATCTTTTGTTTGAAAATCGCAAGTTTTGATTTTCTTGCGAACCAGAGCGCGCGAATGAAAGTCCCGGATAAAGGATAACCAATCAGCAACCGGTAATTTACTTCATTGTTCTTATGCCCAACCATCATTTTGATTTATCAGATCAGATTGCCCAACCAGAGAGAAACAGGGGTGGAAAACTAGCAATCTCGCGAAAATAGCAATCTCGCGAAAATAGACTGGAACAATTAATTAGTTGAAACGCTGATTGATGCCGTACAAAATAAAGAAAACGTGTGGAATAATGGTCATTCCAACAGTGAAAGTGTGCCAGTGTTAACAGTGGAAATGGCGCGATCTCAGAGACACGCACAGAAAAAAACTTAAAGCAGATTGTGGTAAATCTGGTGATGCTGGCGAAGCAGGCGATTTGACGCCTGCAAGCCCTCTGCCACCACCTGGAACGAGTGATCATTCCAACAGTGAGTGTGTGCCAGTGTTAACAGTCACTTCGCCTATTAAAAAGCTGAACATTTTTTAAAAGAGGAAGAAGAAAACTGGCACTTGAAAGACCGCCAACTTGTGTAAAAGGGAAATGGCGCGATCTCAGAGACACGCACAGAAAAAACTTAAAGCAGATTGTGGTAAATCTGGTGATGCTGGCGAAGCAGGCGATTTGACACCTGCAAGCCCTCTGCCACCACCTGGAACGAGTGATCATTCCAACAGTGAGTGTGTGCCAGTGTTAACAGTCACTTCGCCTATTAAAAAGCTGAACATTTTTTAAAAGAGGAAAAGGAAACTGGCACTTGAAAGACCGCCAATTTGTGTAAAAGGGAAATGGCGCGATCTCAGAGACACGCACAGAAAAAAACTTAAAGCAGATTGTGGTAATTCTGGTGATGCTGGCGAAGCAGGCGATTTGACGCCTGCAAGCCCCCTGCCACCACCTGATCATTCCAACAGTGAGTGTGTGACAGTGTTAACAGTCACTTCGCCTATTAAAAAGCTTAACGTTTTTGGAAAGAGGAAGAAAAAAACTGGGACTTGAAAGACGGCCAACTTGTGTAAAAGGGAAATGGCGTGATCTCAGAGACACGCACAGAAAAAAACTTCAAGCAGATTGTGGTAATTCTGGTGATGCTGGCGAAGCAGGCGATTTGACGCCTGCAAGCCCCCTGCCACCACCTGATCATTCCAACAGTGAGTGGGTGACAGTGTTAACAGTCACTTCGCCTATTAAAAAGCTTAACGTTTTTGGAAAGAGGAAGAAGAAAACTGGGACTTGAAAGACGGCCAACTTGTGTAAAAGGGAAATGGCGTGATCTCAGAGACACGCACAGAAAAAAACTTAAAGCAGATTGTGGTAATTCTGGTGATGCTGGTGAAGCAGGCGATTTGACGCCTGCAAGCCCTCTGCCACCACCTGAAACGAGTGATCATTCCAACAGTGAGTGTGTGCCAGTGTTAACAGTCACTTCGCCTATTAAAAAGCTGAAAGTTTTTGGAAAGAGGAAGAAGAAAACAAGTGACGATGTTTACTTTGCAATTCTGGAAGAATGAAGAAAGATATCACAGTCAACACCATCAAAAAGAGATGAAGTTGAAGACAGCCTATTTATGAAGAGTCTGGTCCCTCAATTAAAATGTTTAGATTTTAAACAAAAGGCACGTGTAAAATGCCAAATACAACAATTACTATTTGAAGCTGAGTTTGAGGAAAACTTTTGAAAGAAGATTAATTTCTTTGTATCATAACCCAAGGTTGATGCCTGCTTATTTTAGTAATGTTTCTGGTTAATTTTATTGCCATTAAAGGTATATTTGTTGTTAAATTATCTTGTTTTTATTTGAAAACCCTAGATGACCACTTGTCAAAGTATGGAACCTACAAAAATACAACCTACAGACAACTTTACTTAGACTTTTTAATGTGTAAACATGTTTTAATTTGATGAAAAATAAGATTTATTACTATAGTAATGGAATCTATTTTTGTCCATTATTGTTTTTTCTCAGAATTTTAAACAATTTAGAACAAGAATTCAGAACCAAAATGTTTCTTTTTTGCATATTTAGCATGTTATATGCACCTTAACAGAACATAGTCTTAGATGTCATCATAACCTTGAGATTTATTACTCAGTAGAAAGCAAAAACTTTGCAATGTACAATATGAATATTTGAATTCAAAATATTTAAAAGGGACTTCCCCTTTACTTCTAAATTTTCTCATTTTAGAAGTGCTTGGCTCAGTCAAGTCCTGATAAAAAGGGTTCTTATATGCATGGGTTGGGTTTTCTCACTTTTAGATAATAGGCTACTAGTTTCTTTTCAGTGCTTTCTTTTTACTAAAATTGTACATGCTACAGCATTAGAAAAACAGCTTATTATTATAAAACTAAGATTTTTAATAAGTACTGTTGTTAACAATTATATTCCAATTGTTCTACAATAATTACTTGTTACATGTGATGCTATATCAATGTTATGACCATTATTCTAAATCCATACTCTGTAAACTAGACAACCAAAATTAATACTGAACAAGTAATATGACATGGTACAAAAAGGATATCTATAAGAAATGTCTGATTGCTACCAAAGTGAAAAGTGTGTAAAATTTGATCCTGAACAGATAATAGAAGAGGGTATAAAAGGGATATTTATAAGGGGTGTCTGATTTCTAAAAAGGTGAAAAGTTTGTTTACAACATAAATTGCCAGATTTCGTGTTGCAGGGCTTGCAAATTTCCAAATGTTGACTATTGTTTTTCTTTGCCAGTGAGTTGCCATTATCTCGTGCTATTTCACACTATCTCAAGTTAACTTGAATTAAGACCATGAGTTAATTTTCAATTTAACTCAGAATTATCTCACGATAACTCATAGTGGAAACCAAGCTTTAAGGGCTGCCATCTTGACTAACTGTTTTCTGTGTTTTGTCTAGGTCATTTTTTGGCGCCAAAGCCGTATGCAAATTTTCAGATGACGATCTAATTGGTTAATTTAACAAAAGGGGTTCTCTCAAATCGCATTTGCATCGCATGAAGTGTGTATGGAATTTGTGCGTGTTTGCAAATCGCATGCGAAATGTGAAATTCGAACGAAGTGGAAATGGGACTTTACACCCCCCCCCCTCAGGGGTAGATCCAGAAGAAAATTTGACTGTCTCTAAATCCAGCTAAGGGTTTGGGGTCCTGAAAGGTGCCAAGCAAGTGCAGGGGGCACAAGCTGAAATTGCTTAAATTTACACCTAAAATGTTATTCAACATCATTTTTCATTAGGAATCCTCTGTTTCTTTATTTTCCTCTTGATAATTACAGGTATTTTAGTTGCCTTTCAGCATTAGGTTTTCCAAATAGACACAAAATGTACTCTTAACATTTCTTGATACAAAATCAATAAAAAGGGATCAGTATTTAGAATAGTAATCAAGAAAATCCAAAAGTTCAATGGCATCAAAATTACAAGCAAAGTAGGATGGCAGCAATATTGAGCAACCATAAAAGAGCATTAGGAAAGGAACTTCCTGAAGAAGACCAGTGGCGGCGCCAGCTATTACAGAGTGGAAGGGTAATGGGTGGGTAGTGGTCAGTGTGACCACGCCCCTTTTGCCTCGTTCCAGTGATTTGTCCCTTTCCTTGGGAAATTTGATCTACCCCTACCCAGCGCTTTTTAATCCATTTTTAGAAGAAATATATAGACCATATTTTCAGAAAAGTGGGGAGGTAATTACCCCCCATACCACCCCTTGGCGCTGCCACTGAAGAAGACATAAAAGTCTATCTATAACATGGTTTACAGAAGTTAACATTACAATGTCATTTCTTACACTGTTTCTCATCAGTGGCAAAAAGAGCTTCATTCGTCTCCTTTTTGGTGTTTCATCATATCATTTCAGGAAATTAATCTGAAGGCAGAACCACTAGGAAGAGTGTTGGTACCAGAGTCAAATTATTTGGACCTAATTAAGCATTCAGAAATGAGAAATTGCTACAAGCTTTTTAATTGCAACCAAACAACGTCGCTCAGAAAGCTCCTTGAGCCATCAACCCAAATTATCTGTTGCTGTTGTTGTTGCTTGGTTTGTTAATGAAATTTAACTAAAGCAAAGGGTAATGTGTAAAAAAATGAGTATGACTTTAATAAGCAGGCTGTACAAATAAATTTGCCTTGAATACCTCGCCACAGCTACCCTCTCATTGACTGAAGGCTACACAACCACATGTCTTTCTTTGAAACAAAAGAGGCTGAAAACTTGTCTTCATCAAAATATACTGTGGGAACAACCCTTTTAAGTCTTTTAAGTCTTGCTTGTTCTGTATGTTTTAATTCAGTTGGCCCACGGAACTCCTCTGCCTTTGTTAGGTCTTCCGCTCCATTTTAAGGTGTTTTATGAAGACACAACACGATATTCATCACAAATTTTCCACACAACATCTATGGAGTCATGTACTGGACATAATGGGTACCTTTGTTTCGTCGAGGCGATTGTCTGATCGTCGAGGCGGGTTTCTCTTCGTCGAGCCGGGTTTCACTTCGTCGAGCCGGTCCTGTATCGTGAAAGATGTCGTTTCGTTGAGGCGGGTTGCTCTTCGTCGAGGCAGGATTGATTAATCGTGACAGGTCTCGCTTCGTCAAGGCAAATGTCACTTCGTCGAGGCATTGAATTGAATTGATCACTTTCATGTAGTCGAGTCGTGTTCCAGGGGGTAGTGGTTTATAGCAAGGAGCGGAAAGAGGCGGGGAGAGGAGGAGAAGTGTCTTGAAATTATTTTTGATGAGCAGCTTGATGCCTATCTTGCAAGAAACGTCGTGTATTTTGATGACAGATACTTCCTATTGTAAGTCGGGACACAGATTACATACTGACTGATAAATATTTGGTCCTCAATTTGCTTTTATCAAGTTGGTTACAATTTCCGTTAGGTAGTTTCGTTATTATTAAAAGTACCTAGTAGTCAGCCTAAGTAAGCTGTAAATTAGCTATATTCGTTTTTGGCATGCTGTAAATAAAGAAATAATTACGAGATGGTGATACACCCTTTTTGAATGAGAATGTTATAAAATATTTCCAGCTTCGATATTCTTAGGATATTTTTGTTTTGACCCTGAATACATTCTGTCAGTATTCTTATTTTTTCAATCTGAATATAAACGCTTTTTCAAAACGCTCACTGGGGCCCCCCATCACTCTATAAAAAACCACGCTTTTTGAAAAACGAGATATAGATAGGTCAGTTCTACGATTCAATGCTATGAAAATCTCAAAACAGGCAAATGCCGAAAAATTAGGCACAAAAATGCTGAGACTGAGCAATATTCTTAGAATATTCTTATAAATTGGATGATTCTGAGTTTGAATATTTTTACGAACAATGTTCTTGAAAAAGAAAGTGTTGTGGAGGGTGAGTCAGTGGCGTAACACAGTTGAGGGCCGCTAATTCTAAAACGAGGAACAAGCTGAACAACCCAGTAACAAGCGGATCAACTCTCAATTTCACCTCATTCTTGTAAACTTTTTATACATTGCGTCAACTGAAGCTTCTTTTTCTCAAGCTCCAAACTCAAATTCATTTAATATTCAGCAACCATTTTACAATATTAGAAGTCAATAAAGTGTCGATAAAGATGATTAACAATTTTAACAGCAATTAACATGTTAACAAAAAAAGTTGCCTAGGATGTTGGGAGAAACCGAAACGGTGTTCGAGCCCAAGCCCTAAATTTCAGTGAATACAGTAACATGATTATAGTAAAAGTGAACATGATTTATAATGACAACGTTCTAGGTATTAAACATTACAACTTGTAATACAAGATGATATGAATTCGAGTTTTACATTTCAAACAGTAACAGAAAAGGGCGGGCGAAACGTATTTGAAAGTGGAGGGGCAAAAAAATCAAGGTTATGAAAGGTTTTAGGAAAGGCCACCATGGTTGGCGGCAAGAAAAATTTTAGAAATATAATATTTAAGGTATGGCCAGAAACAGTATCTAAAAATGGATTATGACTGAAGGAAAATCCGAGGAAATATTTTCAAGCTTTCTTTTATCAATGTGTCGCATAATTTCGTCTATTGTAATGTTGACATGTAACAGGAAAGTTTTTGTAAATTTTTGGAGTAACCTTTTAATTGTAGCTCGTAATCAAGCTTTTTAGATCTAAAAAGGGCCCAAAAAGGGGCCACAATTAAATGAAGGAGAAAAAAAGGAATCAAGCTTTAACAAAACCATCAACATTGAAATATCAAAAGAATCACTGCCAACTCAAAATGAAAGATTATGCAACAAAAATTCTTCATTTCTCATATTCTCAAAAATTTTCTTTCCAGCAGTTTCTTTCCTTCTACAGTTTTTGAGAAACTTCCCGCCAAAAAATAGAGCTTAGGAGCGAAGTTTAGGCTACCACTGGGACAATGACCGACTTTTTTGACCAAATTCCCATTTTCAATTTTTTTTGTCCTCTTTGGTAAATACATAGTTACCAAGCTTAATCTAAGGTTATTTTAAAAATATTACTAAGTACACTTCAGGCACCGCGGAGAGCTGAGAAAAGTGTGGGGTAAAAACAGTATAAAAAGAGGCTTTACTGGTACTTAAAATTTGGCATTTTTTGCAAAAAGCTAAAGCCCCCCCTCCCCCCAGCCCCCTGCTTCGCGGTGGTATGATTGACGTAGAATTATTGGCTGCCAATAATTCACTTGACAAATCAAGCGCAAGAGCGCGGTATTCGAATTGCGCGGTGTTCTTTGATCGAAGGAATGCCAGAAACTGACAGAAGACAAGGCATAGAATGTGTTAATGTTATTCACAACACCAGTAGGAAAGTTATGTCTGATTCTGACAGGTAAGTTATAGGACATCAATACACCTTTAATTAATCCATAAAAGAGAGTAAAGATAAAAACAATCTCATTGGAATTCCATTTATTTATATGGCAATATTTCTATTCATATTCTTTCACAGTTTTCTTGAATCTATTTCAACAACCAAATTGAAGTTTAGTCTAAATTTTACTACAATACAATGTATACACAATACGCACTCGAGCGCGAAATACAGTAGATAGCACTTACGTAAATACAACGTTTTTAATAGCTGCTTGATACAAGTTTTCGAATGAAAGCTGACGATGATAAATCAAAACTTTCTAATATCAGTCGCTATATTTTGGGTAGCTTTATTGCTGCAGCGGTAGAAACCTTTGCACTATTACGAGAGCATCTGCAGCAGATATCAATACTTCCAGCAGGCAATGATACTCGTAGTGACATATTTGATTATACACAAACAGGGTTAAGATTATAACCCCCACCCAAAGTTTCAATGTTAATATATTTGCTATTAAAATGGCAAGTAACCCTACTTTGAGTGGGATGAGACGTTGCATGTTACACCAATCTTACCCATGGCTTGCTTGGTTTTTGTTCACAACTCAAACGGACAGACAATCAAGGCTCGGGGCCAGAAAGGGACTGGATTGGTGAAAAGTTGGAGAAAGGTACTATCGTTGGGTCATATACTATGTTACAGTTTGTGGCTTATTGTATGTTTTACCTATGGTATGTAAGTGCTGTATAATATTTGTGTTAAAGCTCCTTAAAACTTCATTGATTAGGAGAAGGAAGACAAACAGCCTTGATACGAAGCGATACTGTTATGCGCGAAAAGTGAAAGCATCGGTAGCAGTCGCAATTTTGGTGTCGTCGTGACCTGTACAAAAGAAATGTTACCGACTCTCTGTTTCACAAGATTACGAAACTATTTGCAAGTCGTTAATAAGCATCAAGTCAGCCTGACTTTAAACTTTTGTCGGACGCCTTAGGTCCATGTCGACCATTAAGACAACCCTGAATGTTGACAGTATAATGGATAGATAATACTGGACAAAACACCATACCTTTTTACAGAAAACAACTACTCAAAGAACACAAGAATGTCACATAACAAACTGAATTATAGACATCAATTGAAGGCTTATCGTGATCTTCGACGTCTGACTCAATTGTTAGCAGTCCGTTGTGACCATGACACATTGAGTCGGTTAATAAAAAAACAATTTTTGGTGGCAAAAAATCCACAAATGGCTTTGAAAAAAGCGAGCATTTTAAAACATACCATAGCTTTTCATAAGACACTCTTTAGTGTCTAAGATTATGTGTTTATGGGTTATCTTCATTTTCCCAGTTTAAGGTTTTCGATCAATATCCTGAAGTCTTTAATTTTTTCTAAAAGACTAAATAGTTCAGAACAAGATTAACGATTACTGCCAATTTAAAAACTTTAGCCTATGCCCTGGCATTTATATTAAAAAAGATTTGCTTTATCAATTGCCTTATGGGATTAGCTGTCCTATGTTCAGAAAATTAACATGATATACACATTATAAATTTGTCCAGGTCAAAAACCAAACAAATGGCAAAAACAAACCAAAAAGGCGTACCTTTACTAGCATGGAATCAATGGAGGTCAAAGAACAAACACCTAGATAGGTGAATCATTAGTTTATGCCTGAAAAACTGGTGATGGGTTGTTTTGTGCCTAAGCAAATTCTTATAAGAATGCACGATCTTATGCATTCTAAACTAACCTTGCATATAAAGGTTGAGCGTTCTGAAGCATCCTTACTCAAAGTTTCTAGGCCATTTAGAGACGGTCTGATAGCTGTCAAGAGCTGGCAAATTTACCATTTTGAAAACAAATCGCACAAATATCAAAATACACACATTCTGATAAAAAACATGATTAACTAAGCATATTGTACACGACACAAACTATCCCGGGCAAAACTTAGAATCACCACGCGTCATTGCTTTCTTGCTGGACTAGAACGGGGCATTCGCAGCATGCCAAGGACATGGTGGATCGGAGGGCTTGCATATCAGCTGGCTACGCACTGCACATCTCGTATCAAGAAAACGTCACGAGCATCGATGACAGTCTTACTTTCAGCATATATATATATAATTTGAAAATTAGGAAATTCTACCTCGCCTGGAGATCGGTTACACCAGTGATGCATTCTAAAAAAAAGAAATCTTGAAATGCATACATTTTCATAGCAATTCTTAAATAACACATTTAAGAATTGTTGTACTCTAAAAGGAAACTGCAAAGTCACACAAAAGACAAATAGCTATTATTTTTAATACCAGGTTTCTAGTTTTAGCATTCTTTGCCCCCCTACAGATTCATAAGCCTCACCCCCAACATGCAACATACTCAAACCAACAAAAAAAAGATCCCTAGACTCCAGTTCACTCAGTGAAACTGTTCAGTACCTCAAAATGGCTCCACCATGTTCCTTGACTCTCTGCGCGCTTCCATGGCATCCATCATTAATTTTGTTTTAAACTCTATGTTTTATTCTCATTCTTTTTCAGACTAAAAACATCGAGGAACTAAATTGCATATTTCCAGAGAGAACCTTTAAAACAGACCTTTCGTGAAGGCCACAATTTTGAAGTCAAAAGGAACTTAGCTACTGCTCAGTATCTTCTGAATAGAAGAGGGAAATTACACCCTGAAGTACTTTGCCTTTTACGTCACAAGAAATATGGGAATTCGAATCCTTAGTGTGCCTCGTGAAAAAACTTATTGAAAAAACAACTGTTTTAACTGAATAAGTTTTTGGTAATGAAAATTTGACAATAGCATAGAAAAACGGAAACATGCCATACTAAAGTACCTTTCGTCCGATACTCATCAGAGTATTACTGCTAAACTTTCTGCTTAACTGCTTAACTTTCGACATTATCTGACGTTGATACTCTGACGAGCGTCGGTCGAAAGGTGCTTTAGTAGTATGACATTTATCCGTGCTTTTTTCAACTTGGAGGTTTTCAACTGGCGCTCTACACTTGTAGGTGTGGGAGGTTGATCCCTAATGATAAGTTGAAATAACTGAGGAATCATACATATCATGGCTCGAATGAACTAGTAAGTTCTGGCTTTTCCTCGCTTTCGCCTTCTTCTTCTTCTTCTTCGGCAGGCAGAGGAGCCGGCTGTTCAGGGTGCTCCGGGCACGTTCGACTTCTTTTAAACCAATCATCTATACACCTACAATTTGATATAAATACATGTCTACATACAGACAGATCATGAAAATTACTACTCTACTTTTATGTCGTATACTGCTCGATGCCGTAGCCAAATATGGAACTCGGTCCCAAACGAGATAAAGTACTCCCCTACTTTACAAATATTCAAGAAAAATATCTCAGAATTTACATCGTTCAATTGTACTTGTAATCTTTGCAAGGTATACGTTAGCAACATCGGTTATATTTGATTTACAATATATTCAGCATTGGTAATTTAAATTAGTTGGTTTTAATTAATTAGCTTGAGGATGAATAGCTAGAAATTGTACCAACTTTAAATAAAGAAGAAAAAAAGAAAAACAAGCTGTACACACTTTAGCGCATGGAACAGGAGGGTTCTAAATTACAACTCCGGGCTTCACGCTTAATACGATCATCAGGTATCCCGTGAACATGGACGTAGCAGAGGCGAAATGTTTAGTGAGGGCTAAATGTTTCTTCATCCAAAATCAGAGAAGAGGTTCAACTTGAACAATTGCGAGACAAGTATACACGAGTCTATGTGAAGTTGTGAAATGTAACTTATAGCTAGACCTTTTCCCGTGGGCAAAGATAACCTTTGTTTAGCCAATCAGATGATTACTACACATTAAAAAAGTATCTTCCATAAAATACTGCACTCAATATAGCAAGATGAAATTAAAAAAATAATCTTGAATCTAGATGTAAGAGACAGAGTTTTACTTCACTTTTCCTGTTTATCACCTAATTACTTTTTTGGATTTTTTTACAAATTAAGTCAGGTATCAATTTTTGCGAATAGATCAAATTCGAATACTTTCATTAAAAATCTCCCGATGTTCAATACACTTAGGCAGTGGCAGCGACTAAGTGGCAGGGGGTATGGAGGTAACTACCCCTCACTTTTTCAAAACATAGTCTACATATTTCTTCTAAAAAAGGATAAAAAAGCGCTAGGTAGGGGTGGTTCGCAATTCCCGGAAAATTAACCTGGTACCAAACACTGAAACGAGGCAAAAGGGCGTGGTCTTATTGACCAAGCCTATTACTCTCCCACTCTGCAGTAGTTGGCGCCACCACTGCTTTTAGGTTGGAACGTCTGAGCTTACTACAAGGTTTTTCGAGCGAATTACTTATTAAAAGCGCAAACGTTTGGATTTCTTATGAAAGACAGAATTTTTCTTCCTTTTTTATCATGCAATTAGCGGGTCATCAATTAAATATGGACAACTAAATCATCAAGTCTTCCCCCCCCAAGCTATTTCAGAAACGAATATCATACCATCGCTCGCAAATTGTAGGCACGGCGCTGTGGCTTAGCGGTTAAAGCGCCTGTCTAGTAAACAGGAGATCCCCGGTTCGAATCCGGGCAGTGCCTTCTTTTGGAGGATAAGAATTATTAACTTTTTCTTTTTATTTCCTTTCTGTTTGCACAAACAAAAATGTGAGTCGCTGAGAATTCACATCTGTTGAGATTAAACATTTTATGGCTTCATTGCTGCCAAATATTATTGGCTCCTATCTGTATACATACTGCATCAAGTATGTAAATGAATATAGGCTACTTACGTTTTGTGATAAACACACAAACAGGGGAGTCTTGCTATGGTTTCTCCTAAAAAAGATTGCTTATATATAAATAAAATTTAAAAACATTTCCATTGTGCAAAAACCACGGTTTAACGTTGTTTATTGCAGAACGTTTCGTTTGCTCCTTCCCAACGAATATTTTTACATCTCTAGTAATTTTTACACAATTTAAAAAAAAAATTAGTAGTTGCATATTTTTTCAAATTTATTTTCAAACTCAATACTAGTTCTTATCATAACCATTAGAATAATTATCATTTTTCGCAGTATACAGATAAGTGAAAACTTCTTATCAATTTTTAAATGTTATACCAGACCGTTAATTTACATAGCATCCAAACTGGAGGATGTAGAGTTTTAAAGACATAAACTGAAACTTGGCACAAGAATTGGCAGTGCTGAGGAGAGGGTCAGGGGGTCACTGACCCGGGGGCCCTTGGCTATAGGGGCTCATATTTAATAACTCAATTTTAAAAATTTATAAGTAATAATCCAGCCTCTCTATTACAACAAACTGTCATTAATAGAGACAATAATCAAAAGTCTATTAATAAAGCAAGGTAGAAGCAGTTTGAGTCTTTCATTACCTGAGTGTTAAAAATATTTTTGTTAATAATTTCTAATTTTCGTGAGCTTGGGCTGAAGAAGTAGAAAAGCTACTGAATGTTGCCAAAAATATAATTGCAACAGGCAACCTACAGAAACATGCATGCTATACAGATTAACACCATTGCATGCGCATCTATTTGCAACAGTGTGTCAGTTGTGATAAATTAGTTAAAAAATTAATCATTTTCCATTTTCTAAGACTTTAAAATTTTTAAGAAATTTCCATTTTGATGCATCATGGTGTTTAAATATCAGTTATGCTTAAATTATAAAAAGTAGAAACAGAAGTAAAAGCCACCAGACAATGGCCTAGATAGGAAAATTCATTAGGAGGGGTGAGAAACTTAGATTTTTCAACAAAAATTTAACAAGTATTAATACTATCTTCATAAATTTTAACAAACGACATCGGAACAGAAATAAGTAAAGGATTTGATATATTCAGATACTCATATGTTTATTTAACTTTAAATTCTTTCCTATCAAAACATAGCAATTGAAGAAACATAGACAACCATGTTAAATTTCCGACAAGACCAGAGGATTCCTTTTTTGCCCCCTTCTATATACGCCACTGCCACCAGAGCAGTTTAGTCACCATAGCAACTTTAGCAACCAAAATAGCCACCAAAGCAATTTTAGCAACCAAAATAGCCACCATGACAATTTAAGCGACCACCATTTTCAAAAATTTCTGGGGGAGCATTCCTCATGCCCCTAGAAACATATGCCTTAGACAAGTTTTACCATTTATCTTTCGCCCTGACCCGGGGCCCATAATTCCTCTCCGCAGCTCTGATAATTGGTCAAAGTTTTTTTTCAAATGGTCAAGAGCTACATCGATAACATTTGTTGACTTAAATGCAAGTTCAATTTGTTTATTTTTTTGTTGCCTAGCAAAATGTAAAAATATTTTAAACAAATTTCTTGTTTACTGCTCACCTTTGGACATTTCTTCAAAGCATATTACACACTCCCCAGAGTCGATTATAAGAACATCAGCTAAAAAGAAATTAATAACTTATAAGGATCATAATTATGGCTATTGCCTAGTTATATATTTCACACATTTACCAAATGATTAATCTCTAAAGGTAGAAATATCAAAATGATACATAAAATCATATGGAAATACCTCATCATAAATCACTTTCAGGGGTGCAAACTAAGATTGTTACTTATCCTAAAATATTTACAAAGCAGTGCCACAGACTGTGATACTAAGTAGCAAATTCTAAAATGTATGATAATTTATGCAGCCCTTATCATGAAACTACAAGCAATTGGACATGTCTCATTGTTAATAAAACCCTTATACATCAATCACTGTCCACTTCCACTAATCAAGTACAAATTAGAGAACACACACATAGACATAATTAACTAATATTTATTTAAACAAACTTTTAAAGTAACTTCAAAACATCATGAAATTGTAGAGCTCACCATTGTAACAAATGCGAGGCTTTGAGAGGCATTCCACTAGATGCACTTCCAAAGTATCTGAATGCAAAGTCTTATTGCAAACTGGGCATTTTAACTCTAAAAGATGGGAAGAGCATTCACAATCAAAAGGTTGTTCTTTCCAGGCAAAGGCAAGCTGAGTGAATAGCAGGGGCAGACACTTATTGGCAGTCAAATATTGAAAGGGCAAGCCTATTGTAATAAAACAAACAAGGCATAATCTTTCTATATGCTTGAGAAGAAACAGTGAAAGACAATATTACTACAAAATGGAACACTGTTCAGACAATGGGATACATAGAATAAAAGGGGGACATCCTATACCTCTCTCCAACATAAAGTTCTTAAATTGTTCAATAGCAAATCAAAATATTTCTCAGTAGCAAATAGTGGTTTTAGTCCTGCCTTGCACCAACTACAGACAATTGTTGTAATTTGAACTGTGGGATCTTAAAATGCTTGAATTATAAAATGTTTGATAAATAGGATTTTTTAAATAATCCTGGACTTTTTTTGTACCCCTTCATCAGCTTTTTACGAAAATGAAATCTTCTGCTTTATAGCAGTTTGCTATACAGTCAATACACCTTTTCAACTAACTGCATCAAAGAGAACTGGGTCGAGATTTGGGATGAACGACCACACCTGTTGTGTTGTGATTTCTTGGGTTTAATTGGGTTAAAGGCATATTAATTGGTTTAATATGCTTTGTTAAAGACAAAAATTTGGCTTGTTTGCCTGAAATAAATTAAATCTTTTGCATTTCATCAAGAAAAAGCTACTGAAATAGATCAGCATCAGAGCATTTTTTAACATACTCATCGCTGGGGGAATTGCCCCCCCCCCTCAGGCCCTACGAGTTCTCCCACCACAGACAAGCAAAATTATACTTTTACCCCAGACACTAAGCCACTGTGAGGCCCTTTCAAAAGAATAAGCATGATGCAAATTCACTGGCCAGAAAGACATAGTCATATATTTTCTATCATCATGATGTTTTGGTGAAATGGCTCCACTACTGCAGCTGCACGTAGTCTAACAAGCTATGCCTTCAGTAGGGGAACATTCAAATTCTTCACTGACAAAGTTTTGGCCAATGATGTAGGAAGCATTAGTAAAATGGGAGGGGAGCATTCGTTGAACGGGGCACCCTAACAAAGGTTCCAGAAAGGATGAGGAAGGCTGTTTCTGGAGGCCTAGCTACCATGATATAGATATTATCTTCTGGTTTAGTTGCAAGCTGTGTCGCCGAGGGGTTTCGGAGGCCCTGTGGCAAAACGGAAATGCGAGGTCTGCTACAAGCAAAGCGAGCAGAAAATCTTTGGTGACCATGCCTTCTAGATAAGCTGAAAATGCATTTCTGAAAATTTTTTGCAGTCATTTTCTTGCAATTGTTTAAAACATTGTACCATTGTTTAGAAATAGTTTTGCAAGTCTTACTGAATGGTTCTTCAAACTGCTCCCCTAAATCTAAAGGCCCTAGGGCAAATTGCTCCCACCCCTCACCTTTCGGCAGCCCTTGTTGTAAGTTTGTAGTTTTGCTGTTTTAAAAGCAGATGGAAAGGAAAAATTCTAGAACGTGGCCCAAAAAGGTCACCTCCTACTTTCTTTGTTTATTTTGAGTAGGAACTTAATATTTCAAGGGCACTTTTTGGTTGTGCAGTTGGCAAAAATGGCAACCCTGTAAAGTGCAAAGCGACATTTTACCTGGACTATTTACAAGAGGGGGGTGACATGTCCCCTTTGCTCTTGGGGAGGGAGGGTAAGGCCACATGTTCCCTCATGTTCCATGAAAAGGTTTCAATTTTGTTTATAAACAATACTTAAGAATGCTTCAAAAAGACTTTGTGTCAAATCCTGAAGCCTAAATTCACAATCCTAAAAAATTTAGTATGGAAACAGTGTGACTATAATGTCATGAACATTTTACTAAATGTAATAAATTGCAAACAATGCAAAATTTTCAATTCCACATCCAAAACTTAGTTGTTAACCTCTTTTAGTTTATGTCCTTGGTAATTACACATCTTAACCAAACAGTTATCTTCAAGATATATGTGTCAAACAGCCCAGCAAGTCGTTGCAACAAGCTGGGATTTTTAGTGTAAGTAGAAATATATAACTATCTTAAGCACCAGTTCCTTATTCCCTTACAATTTCTTGAGATGAATGTGTGTGAGCCCTTGTCAAAAATGCCCCACCACTCAAAACCCCTTAAAAAATGCCCTGTCAGCATTAGCAGTCAAAGTCTTCAACATGATGTTTTGGTTACTTAACATCAATTCATTTTGCGAATCTACACTGCTCACCTGTCCGAATTCAACAGAGTTCTTGAAAATCTGTGCAGTGTAAAAGGGGGCTGGCAGTAGCAAACAGGTAAATACTTCATACCACAACATAAATGGAGAATTAGGGCTTTTTAGATGTATTATATTTTAAACGAGGATAGCGAGGCAATCATTCTTTAATTGTTTTTTATATCTAAATGTAAAATGTGCTTTTTATGGAGCCCTTTGTGAAAAAAAGCAAACTTGAAACATACCAAATCAACATATAGACTACTGATTAAAACTTTTAAAGGCTAATCTATTCAAATTAAAATAATCAGCATTGCCACTATTGCAAGGGTGCTTTCGAGGGGGGATGGGGGTTGCCTTGGTGTACACGTGGGAACAGAACAAGTCTATGTTTGAGCCCCTGAGGATTCAAACCTCTGAGACCTTTCTCATAACGTTTCAGTTAATATTTTTGAGTTAAAAATATGAACACAGTGAGTTTTGGTATTTGATTTTATCCAGGGACAGTCTTAAACTGTTTTATTCTTTTACCAAAGTATTCTGGGCTGAGAAGAACATTTAGAACAAGAATAAATGTAAAAGTTTCTTTAGAAAAGAAAAACACGACAATGCTTTGCAAAACACACGGATGGGCTTTAAATATACCTGAAATGAAGGCGGAGAATAGCTGTGAAGGCAACGAATTTGTCTCATTCGAGTCATCTCTTTCCCTTCTTCTGCGTCTTCTCCCGTTAACTTGCAAGCTCGCTGTAGCTAGACCGAACTCTGAAACATACCTTTGATCAAACAATTCACGGGGAACAGCTAAAGGTCTGTTATCACTGTTTATATCATTAAAAGTCCTTGCACGTATTCTGTCGTGGCTTCCCTGGGCCCGTCCTGGGTCACTTCCAGTGGCAACCAAAGGACTCGATGACGTATGAGCATAGCTAGTTCTGTTTTGCTGCCTGCCATTTGGTGAATTAGTAGACTGTTTTCCTCCCATTTCTCCTCGTCTTTGAATAATCAAGTCTGATAAATCTCTGCCTCACTAGGCGTTGGTTATTAATCCACGCAAGTATGATTGTTGGTTTGCTAAAATATCGTTTCCCTTAAGCCACATCGACTACAAAACGTAGAACAAATTCCCCATGCTAACTCAGTCTTCCGTTAAATCGTTAAAGTAGAGAGTATACTCCCAATCTCAGACAGCTTTTTTGATTATGAAACACTGTCCCGACGACTAAACTTCGATGATATACTTTTAGGCATCACAGCGCAGGATATTATCCGCCATCATAAATTGTTGAAGAAATATTATGGATGATAACAAAGAGCGAATTGTATCATGGGAAACATCTCTGCTGCATCTTGAATCAAGGAGAAATCTGAAATTGTCTCAGAAATCAGTCCTAAAACCGTGATTTTGTACCAAAAATGCATTATATCTGAAATTGTCTCAGAAATCAGTCCTAAAACCGTGATTTTGTACCAAAAATGCATTATATCTGAAATTGTCTCAGAAATCAGTCCTAAAACCGTGATTTTGTACCAAAAATGCATTATATCTGAAATTGTCTCAGAAATCAGTCCTAAAACCGTGATTTTGTACCAAAAATGCATTATATCTGAAATTGTCTCAGAAATCAGTCCTAAAACCGTGATTTTGTACCAAAAATGCATTATATCTGAAATTGTCTCAGAAATCAGTCCTAAAACCGTGATTTTGTACCAAAAATGCATTATATCTGAAATTGTCTCAGAAATCAGTCCTAAAACCGTGATTTTGTACCAAAAATGCATTATATCTGAAATTGTCTCAGAAATCAGTCCTAAAACCGTGATTTTGTACCAAAAATGCATTATATCTGAAATTGTCTCAGAAATCAGTCCTAAAACCGTGATTTTGTACCAAAAATTCCTTTTACAGATAGATATCGTCCAAAAAAGGTGGATTGGTGGATTGTTCTGACTGTTTCTATGTGCAACAGATATTTCCACACCCTATCAATATTTTTTTGCGTCTCCTCTTCCCCCATCGAACAAGAAATTATTTGTGTTTTTAGAACTGTTCTAAATTAGCAAATCAAGGGTTGCAAAAAATCATCTTTAGGTCAAAGTTCTCTATTTTTTTGCTTCTATTGGCCAAAAA
The DNA here is from genome assembly GCF_013076305.1 of Rhopilema esculentum. The sequence goes on along the minus strand of NW_027019698.1, from coordinate 10,194,857 downwards.
ATATAACTCATACCAATAAATAAAATAGAGTATGGACTGTTATAATTAAAAGTGCTTATCTCTTATACACTTGTCAAAAACTACTGATCTTAGGGTTTTATATGTCCCTTCAATACCATTATACTTACATTGTTTGATAATCTAAACAGTTCATAGTGCCACGAGCATTATACCGATAATACTAAGAAATTGAGGCTGGTTATTCAGGCAATATTCAAACATGTAATAGCATTAATGCGCAGTTAAGGTCTTAATGATTGGTTTTGAAGCATTATAGAAAGAAGAAAACCAACTATGTTTCATTGAAGAACAATACAACTTGAAAATGAATTGAAGAACAATGCAATGATAAGACAGCTTTCAAGTCTTTTAAAAATCGGCTAGATTTTTATCGCCCTTGCGGGTTCCTTATCGAAAAATTGTAAGATTAACCCGTGCTTTAGCTATGAAAATATGAATTTTTCTCTGTAGCAAATTTTACCGCCTGAACAAATGAAATATTTTTCTGTTTGAAATGAACATACCTTTCTCAAGGACACTCAATTGAATGGTTTCGTATTTAAATGATAATAATTCTACCAGTTGGTGAAGGAATGAATGAGAAGATACGCTAGCTAGAAGGCTCTTGTTGAATTATTTCTCAATACGTCATGGAACATTTCTTCCAAATGGTTGGTGGGATGATTTCATCCTGAAAATCTCCAACCTTGAATGCATACTACAAGTTAGTGGAATATCCTTTATAATGGAAACAAAGCTTATGGATGTTGTATCCTTGTTTTGCAAACCAACTGTAACGATTTTGCGTTACCATGAATTTCAAATTGATGATAGCAAGATGTTTCATCTTGATGATATATGGCTTTAAATACACATTTTTCTGAAATTAATTTTATTTCTTTAAAAAAACATCCAAAGGGAGTCTAATCTCAATTTTCTTTGCTAACCTAAAATCTAGCACATAAATGGTAGAGATTTTCGAATTTTTTTTCCAAAAAAGGTAAAAAAACATCCCCGATTTCAACGTTGAAGCTGTTTGAATAACTCTTAGATGCTGTAGCTACAACTATTGACTTTAAGATTTTTTTGAGGGGGGGGAGGGGGTAAGGCTATTTTTGGTACAAATAATTATCTTGCGTTTTCAAAACTAAAGTTTGTCTCGACAATTTTGTCCAATATTGAAACGAATTAGCAAGTAATCCAAATAAAAATTTCGAAACTGGTTAAAATTTATAAAACAGTTGCTTTAACCGAGAAAGCGTCGTTTCTTATATAACTTAGCGGTTTCCTTCCATCTTATCATTGAAGGGCTTGTTTCCAGGGCTACAATCGTATATAGAATAAAGCTAAATGTTTCCAAATATACTTTTGACCCTTATCGCAGAATTTTGCGAATTATCTTGAATTCTGAACATTAAATCTATTGTCTGAGCGAAAGTGTACAAAAAAGATAGCTAAAATATTGAGTTACAATTAGAGGTATTGTGCTATAAATCAAACAAAGGGGCCCTTTGAGAACTATTCTAAAAAAAAGAAAACATAAATAAAGAATGGTGTTGAAAGGGGGTAAAGCGTGACTTCTTTATCTACAGGGGTTTGTCCTTCCTACACAGGGAGGTTAAGATATACTAAATACAGGGAGGGTAACCTAAGATATACCAAAGATATCTGATAGCTTATTTTCATTAACTATATATATGATATGAAAACGTGGTTATGGCAAGCCTATCTTGTCTATCTTAAGAAAATAGTTTCAGTAGAGCTGGCTGGGTCACATTAGAACTTTTTTGAAAAAAAACTAAATCTTTGAGAATTTCAGACGACCTTTTCTATGCAAGAAGGGATGCTTTCAATAAAAATCGTGTATAATAAATTTGGAAGGTGAAAAAGGCATTTAACAAAATGATCAGTTTCACATTAATCTGAATAGGTCAGACTTCACATCATAATCAATGACAGGGATGACCCATCAGCTAAAAATGAGACTGAAAGCAGAGTCCAGAAAAGATGATGGAACATTTTGTAAACAAAAGGTAGTAAGTATAACACTTAAGCAACTCTGTATTCACCTTTTTTACAAGGGTTGCTGTAGTAGCCAGAAGAAGCGATAACATTTAAATTGACTCTGCCTAGAAGCTCGAGCTCTTACACCAGTTTTAGTGTGTCGATTTTAAAATAAAATCATCTTCTTGAAGTAGCTTTCCTTCTTTGATCCGCCTTCGAAGCCTTCTCTTTCTACTGAATAAATGCGAGACATCTTCATCCTTGTTGATAGTAGCACGGAACAGTCGGTACAGGTCTTTGTTCTGTTCAGTGATGAGACTGATGACTGCAATGGGAATCGAGATCAGCATTAAGATGAATGAATTTAAGACAAAAACCGCAATCAACAAATGTCACTGGAAGGTCATCTGCTTGTTCACAGGCAACGAAACGTAACCCTGCGTAGTATTGTCAATCAAATGACAAGAATTAAAACTATAAAAACTTTATGGAAGGAAATGTAATGTCACTAGAGTCAATATAGTTAGAAAAACAAAAAAATTTTCAGAATCTATGACAAGTTTGCCAAAGAAAAAATTTGTGAGACTTTTACAAGCACTTCAATCTTATGGGCAGGAAGACATGTTAAACAGATATGTTTCAAGAGTTAAGATTTAGCCAGCCAAACAGTAGGAAATAGATGGAAAGAGTTGGAGATAATTATGTCAGCTCTTGAATTGCCTTAAAAATAAATAAAACTAAAATACTAACAAATGCCTTCTATTGTCAAAGGTAATTGACAATTATCGAAATGACTTAAGCCATATGTCAATCAATACTGGCGAACCAGTAAGCGTGTGAGTTTTATCACAGTCACTTGTTGGCCAATAGTTGATCAAAATATGCCTGAGTGCACTTTAGTATTTGTCGATTGTTTTCAATAGCGCGTCAGCTTGTTCCGCACAGTATCTTTTTCAGGAACATTTTGTCCATGGGACATAATTATCGTCGGTACCTACCAAGTACCTATAGTCGGTGCCATCTCTGAATGAGGACATCGATGTGGACCAAATATGCTAAACCTTTTAGAGCAGTAGCTCTTGGTCTTCATAATTTAAACGGCAAAATATTATTTACCTTTTCCTTCAGATCCAGCCCGCCCTGTCCGACCAGCTCTGTGAAGGATGTCCGCAACATTCAAAGGGAAGTCAAACTGAACTACCAAATTAACGTTTGGAATATCCAAACCACGTCCAGCAAGCCCAGTCGTCAATAGAACATTATATTTTCCTTTCGAAAATCCGTCAATAACAGCCAGTCTCTCACTACTAGGAAGACCACTATGCAAGAAGCAAATATACTTGTGCCATTTTGTAACAAACTGCGCAAAATCAAAGTCTTCAATATTGGATTTTTCATCATCTTTGTAATTCTGGAGTCTGGTTTCTGAGCCGTTGTTCTGTTCAGAAGATGCGGAATCTTTCGTAAAATATCTGCTCCCTGCTAAATTATCCTTCTTGTTTTCCTTTAAGGTTCGATAAAGCTTCTCTGCAGTCGATACCTTATTTAAGAATATGATACTTCTGTAAAAGTTCTTTCCTTGCTCTTCGCTATCGTCTAAAGAACCACTGGAGCCGAGATTCAAATTTGATGCTTTGAGTTCTCGTTCTAGCAAAGCAGCCAAAATGAGAGTTTTGTAGTAAAAATTGTCTTCGAGTTGAATGAATGAGAATTTTGTGTCTTTAAGAACTTTATGGACCATGTCAGATTGAATAAGTTGGACATTAGGGACAAATCTTTCTATCAAAGATAAAGTCGTTTTTCTCCCACCTCTAGGTATAGTTGCACCTGCAAAAACAAACTGTGGAACTTTTTCTGCTTGTTTAAAAACATATTTTTGTTTCGACTCGCGATTTTTGCGACGAAGTCTCTCCTTTCGACTGAAGTCGATTTTCCGTCCACTGAAGAACTCAAAAACTTTCCGTACTTCTTTGAACTGAGCAACAAACATCAAATCAGTCTCATCAAAAACAATGCAATCTATATTGCTGATAGCCTGCCAATCGTAGTTCATAATGAATTTTGGGGTTGTTATTATAAACTCTGTGGTTTTCTTGACACAAAGTGGACTTCTGTCATGTGCAACACTGACCTCTTCGACGCCAAGCTCTTTGCAAACTGCACCGATCTAAAGAACGTACAAGAAATACATTAAAAATGTTACTACAACAAATCTAAACCCAGCAATACAGCATAATAACCTTCCTTAAAGGGGTTATATATCAGACATCAGGCATATCAGACATCAAAACCAGTGGCGTTTCTACAAGAGGGGGACAGGAGGGCCACGGCGTGACGGAACAACTCAGTGGAGTGACGGAACAAAGTTACCGTCAGTTAAGTAACAAAGGTCCCAAACCTTCAGGTGATTAGGTGATAGTGACAATTTTTCCTATTTCCGATTTTTAAGGCTAGAATCGCCTCTGATAGAATGGCAGGAAAGGGGGAACAATTCTAAAGCTGCTTGCAGCACATAATGTAGCTTCATGGTGAATATTTGCACATAGACATCAACAGATTTGACTTAGGCTCTTAGGCTCATCTTGATGTCCAAAGCAACCCTCAATAAATTTGAATTTAAATAGAGCTGGTCATGAGACCAGAAAGACCTTCTCTGAGATGTAAAATAAAAAACTGCCAATACTGCAAAATACCTGGTGTAGTAATTCTGTCGTTGGGGCAAATATCAAGGTATGTGTTGGAGTAATTAGTTTTTTCTGAAAGAACTGTCTTCTTCGCTGCATGTTCATAATTATGGGGAGAAGATAGCCTGAAAAGAAAGTACAAGCATGCAAAATAAAACGATTTCAAGAGCTCATGTTTTTCTACCAGCAACAACAACTTTTTTTTAGAATGAGCTACAAACTTTGAATATAAGGTGTAAAAACGCAAAATATTTCTCCACAAACTTCTCTACAATTCTCTATTCCAATTCTGCAATGTTTATGTAAGATTAACAGGGACCATTTACTTGGTCATATTTAAGGATCAGAAAAAACAACTTGAACAGGTAATCAGAAGCCTAAAAACATGGTGGGAAGTTATTCAAAATATCAACATAACCTTGAACTCTTAGAATGATTGCAAATAGAATGATAATGAAAGCAACTGTTAACAATTCAATAAAAAGATTAGATTGACTGTGCATTTGAAGCCTGTGGGCTAGGAATTCTTCTTGTAGTGGATCTTGCATTGTGGAGGCACTGAAAATGTAAAGTTTGAGATGGCTTTCCTTTTCATTTGATTATAAAAGACTTAAGCTTAAAATGGAATACTTCAATAATTTGTCAGTGTTTACCCTAAAGATTGTAAAAAAGGTTTAGTTCTTTAAAGTTGAAACAACTGATATAATGTCTTTTTAGATAGATATCTAAACATATTCCTGTCCTTAAATCTTAGGTCAGTTTCATTTGGAAATCCCAAAAGTTTCATTTGGAAATAATACTCACATAATGTTTTTCCACTTCCTGTCTCAGAATTTATGATAACATTTTTTCCACTAAAGATAGCTCCCATAGCCTTGAAAGATCAAATGAAAATATCCACTAACAAAGGCTTTGAAAATACAATTAACAATAAAAAACTATTTTATTTGTCTCTTGCTTGGCGAAAATCTAGACATCTGTCATTTCTTTTGTATAGTAAGATATTTACTAGAGAGATCGCGAGAAAGTCAAAAGCTCCCATCTTAACAATTCTATTGACCTGCTTCAAAATGTTCATTCTCTACACTTGTTATGAAGCATATAATGAATAATTTTTTCATGGTACAAAATTTTAAAATGGCTTTGAAAAAAGCAAACATTTTGAAACATGTTACTAAAGGTTTTCATCTCACACTCTACAGAGTATAAAATGTCAGAACAAAGATCAAAACTATGTTTGTGCAAAAAACTATAATGGCCACCTGTTTCAGATTATTGGTAAAGTCTGATCGTCATTTTGTTTGGCAGTGTTGGAATCTATCTACACAAACATGAAAAAGCCACTATTATATAGACAGAAGGAGTTTGTTTTCACTATGGGACTCCATTGGTAACATTCTTAATAGGTAAGTGGCACTAATTGGGCAACCTCAACAGTCATGTGCTCACATTTCTGATGGGCTTATTTCGATCCACAACTGGGTATACATATTTCCTAGCATAGAGTATTTTTATCTATGTTCTAACATTTTATACTCTCAAGAGTGTCAGGAAAAAGCTCTGGTAACATGTTTCAAAATGTTTGTTTTTAAGTCATTTATAAAATAAATAACATTAAATGATTGTCTTAAAATGTCTTGATTAAATGATTGACAATCAAGATTTAAAAAAATTCTTAGGTAAGCCCCCCTGATCCCCTGTCCACCACACAAATCTTTTTGGCACTGCCCTGTGCCTGTTGGTTATGGTCTCAGAATGCCATTTAACATGGCATCTGAAACAGACAGAAAAATATACACAGAGTTTCTTGACTTCAATCGGACAGTATTGTATGTGTGGTGATTATGATAAATAGCAAAAAAATTTAAAGTTTTCATTTCATATAAAAAGTGATAAAAATAATAAGTATTCACTGTGGCTGTTTTTCAACGAAGCCCAATTATAAGAATTGTCAGGCTTAGGTTTGGCTTGGGTCGGTCTTAGGTTGGTGTTAGATTATTCTTTGTTTTCAAAGGCTGGTTTTTGTTTGGCCTTTGACTAGACTTAGGTTTGTCTGAGATGATAGTGGGTCTGCTTGTTAGCTAAGCAAGCAATTCTATCTCCTAGCATTGCACATCCCCATTGGTCTTGGCTAGATCGTGACAACGAATCACTCAGACACATGGTTGATTTTGTGACTTTATTAGTTTGATCGGAAAACTGGAACAGAGATAGCAACACAAATGAATAATAGGAGAGTATTCCAAAGCTTGGAACCAAAGTCCTGATGCTTCTTGACCTTGTTACATTTGGTAATATTGCAATTTCTTCAAGTAAGCTGATAATAATGTTAATGCCTTATTAATGTAGCTTTTCGTTCAAAAGTATATATTGATAATTAGGTAATTTCTTTCGTCGTTGTTGTGTAATGAATATTCTATGCTTTCTTATTGATTACAAAAAGTTGTTGAATCTATCGATTAAGCCTACCTTCTCTTGAATTTCTGTGGGTCTCTCTATGCCTTTTCTGTGAATTCCTTCAAATAAACGGTCTGATATATCTATTCGGCCAAATGATTTCCATCTTTTAAAACAAATTTGGCTACATCTGAAACATTTTCTAAAAGACATTCGCGGAAACATCATTGCAGACATTCTTTCTCCATGGAGGCCAGCTGCCTCGTTTTTGATTGCAAAAAAGAGGCTGTATTTCGCGTCAAATGCAGCAGCACTCTGCCAATTTTTCCCTGATAAGGCAACTTGTATATTTAGACCCGTTTGCCAACAAGAAACGCCAATTTTGCTGATTAGAGAAGCCCGAGACCAACTTTTGGTTGCGTAAAGGCATCACAAAGAATACATCACAAAGAATACATTGCCAACCCCTCCCCTAACCTTTTCTCGTCGAATTGAGACGAAATACAAAATCGATTCTGCCGAGAACTGGGGAGGGGGCACGTCCCCGTTGCGCCGCTACTGTACATGATTCAACGTCCCTTTCTTTCTATTTCTACTTTGCAAAGTCTACGCCTTAGATAATTTGTCTCGTGTATTAAGTGCCACTTCAGGTGACCCAGAATCTGCAGCGATTCGTTTACATGCAAACCTCTTTGCACGAGGATTTTTGATACGTCTAGTTATGTCAATTCACACAACTCTTTAACCATTTTCTTCAATATTTCTTTGGAAGCATCAAGAAAATGTTAGCAGAAGCTATAGTTATAATCTCGCTTATTGGGTGCAAAAAATCTCAATCTACGTCTTTATTGAAGGTGTACTGCCTACTTTGATATAACGAGGGACTGGATGATTGTTTTGTTTTTATTTTGTAATTTGGAATTGGAAGATTTTGAGCTTGTTTTAACACATTTAACTTTAAAAGTAACATTTTTCTACGAGTAATTATTTGGTAAGTGGGCGTGTGCTGAAATGTAATACAGAGAAATTCTAAGTTATGTAAACTATTGGAAAGATATTTTTCTCTGTGCCACAAAACTTCAGAGCATTGTTCAAACGAATTAGCAATTTTAAAGGAGAATGACTCGAGTTTTAAAGTTAAAAATGCTTTGAATATAACAAAAAAAGTTGAATATTTTATATTTTTGTGTATGTGACTGCACACAGGCTAAATGTATACGGATATGTATAATACTGTGAAAATTTTAGCAGCCCAGTTCTTAAGCTTTTGCAGTTGACTAATATCTGTTGAAATAGCCCAACTCTAAACAGAGCAATGATACCCAAAATGGAGCTAAGTAATGCCCGAGTAGAGTCGTTTGGATAGCCTACTGCCTTGAATAGCTTTGGTAACCCATCTTTGATTTATCCTTTTCTATCCTACCAGAGACAAACCCAAATTGTTGATCGGTCTTCTTTGAAGAATTTCTAATTTCATATATTTCATTTCATATTTTATATTTCATTTCTAGAGTTGCCCTTCAACAAAGTTGATTCACAAGGAGATCTAACTAAAAAATAACAATTACAATAAATAATACTTTAAAGAACCATAATTATAAAACCCTATTTCTAGCAGTATACTTATTTACATAAAATTATTTACAAGAGTTATAATAAAAATAATTCAGATTCATAGATATCGTGTCTTTTTGGACATCCGCGAATTCTTCATTTAGATGCGTCATCGATAACAGCATTGGGATAATTGTTTATAGAAATTATAAAGAGGGGGATAGTCGTGACCCTTCTTGCATGTCAATCCAAATTTCAAAACGCGATCTACCCTACAATAACTTCATGGTACTGAACACTTTAGAAGGCCAGTGTTTCATAAAGCCTTTGATCAAAATCCTAAATTAGTTATATGTAACTCCCAATCACTGGTGCATGTCTAGAAATTTACAAGCCAGGAAATATTTGTTTGCATGTCGTTCCCTGCAAAAAATTCTTCTATTGAGTTTGGTTTGTCATCTTGCTTGTTCCAATATGAAGTATGAATACTTCAGTCATTATGGGCCATTATGGGGGATCAAATGAAAGGTCCTGCTATCGTTTCGTCCGTTTAACGTTTCGTCCGTCAGTACACTCAAAAAAGTTCTTGTTGTTGTTAACGAAATGTGAACGAGAAATGATACCGAATAAATAATGCGCTGGTTCCAATAATTGTCTTGCGACTCATTATAGTTTCTAAATTGAACTTTATGGTGGATTTCACCAATCACCTGACGTAATTGATTTTCATCCGTTAGTTCCAGAAATTAAGCAAACGTCCCTCCTTACAATTCCAACAAAAGGGGTGTCATGCTTAGGCGGGGGTGTGAAATCGACAATACTCCTCCCAGTAAAGCCCCAAAATGTTTGTTTATCTGACAATTTCATATATAAACAGATAATCTTTAAATATCACAATCCAATTTGTCATCTAGTAGCAAAAAACAACACTTCCAACAGTAAGATGCTTTTGAGAGATTCGTAGAATAGAGATTACACCAATTCTGTGAGAGTACACCCTTGAGTGCAACATGAGTACATTGAAAATTGTTTATAACGTATTTTTGGCTACATTTGAAAACTAATTCGTACTTTGAATATGACGTCATGATAGATTATGTCATACCAGTATACCAGTACGAGGTAAACAGCATCAGCAACAAACGTAGAGGCCTTTGCGAAAAGATGGCTGCCACGGACAGCGTGGATGATGTGCAGGACGATTTGGTGGCGAAGGACCTACCGGAGCTGATTGCATTGTTAAGTGATTTTAAATCCAAAATCTCTGAAGTATTTCCAAGCATTCAATATTTGCAGGACAATGTTGATAGCGAAGATATGAACACTAAGGAAGGTATCAGTTTCCTCGAAGTAAAGTTTCATCTTTTGTTGAAATATATAATCAACATTTTGTTAGTCATGTTAATGAAGGTTGATGGGGAATCTTTGATCGATGCCCCAGTGGTTGAGAGACTTGTTGAAATACGGACTATTTTAGAGAAAATAAGGCCAATTGATCAAAGACTGAAATACCAAATTGACAAGCTCGTAAAACAGGCTACATTGGGGGCTTCTTCATCTGGTGCACTAAATCCGTTAAGTTTTAAACCGAACCCTGATAATATGTCTTCCAAAATGGATGGTGAAGAGGATAGCTCAGACGAAGAAAAAACTGGTGTTTATGTGCCACCCAAAGTAGCTGCTGTCCCATATGAAGATGATACGCTTGAGAATCGCAAAAAGAAACATGACGAAAGGTCCAGGATGAAATCATTAAACAAATCTCTTATAAAAGACTTGAGGGATGAGTATTCTGAAACACCAGAAGAAATAAAGGAAGACTACAAATCATTTAGACGAGGAAGAAATGAGGATGATGAAAAGGAAAAGGAGAGGTATGAAGAAGACAATTTGATTAGGCTGAGCCTTGGTAAAAAGAGCAAAGTTTCAAGAAATGACAGCAGCTCAAAAGATCTGACAAAGTTTGGTTCTTTTGACTTTGATAGTGAAAATGAAGATGGTGATGGAACATATAAGAAAAGGAACAAAAAGGATAAATTTTCTGGTAAAGGAAAGGCAAAGAAAGGGAAATTTGCATTCAAAAAGAAGAAGAAAAAGTTTAAAAAATAACATAAAGAGCCAGTTTTGAATTAAACTCTGACAATTTACTTAATCTTATATCTACAAACTGTCAGTGTTCCAAGAAACCTCTTTATCATGAATTTTCTTCCATATTTCAGAAAAATTCTTATTTTGAGTTGTGATGATTACAAACTTAATTTACTGAATTTCTTAAAGTCCAGTCCATTTTTCCTTTGAAAATCATGTTATATTGTAGTAGTTTTGGATTTTTGTGAAGCAAATGCCTCTTTATAAGAGGGACATGAACAATCACCTTAAAACCTTGGAATGAGGTTCAACATATCAGCATCTTGTACAGTATGGTTTTCGAACAGAATTGAAGAACCATCTAAACTTTAAGATCCGGACTCAAATTCTACTATGGAAACGAAAACAATTGCAACAGATTATTTATCCACAAAATCCCATGCAAAAACAACTAAAGTTTCAATCATACAAAAGAAATATACATAAAAATTCATAAAACTAAGTTGGGACTGGTCTCCCAGGGTGTCGAGTTTCAGTTGAATTCAGCTCTCAAATGTATTTTGAGGTGTTTTTTAATTGTTTCAAAGTGGAGATCTCCTTGGTGGTAGTAGAGTTTTCCTTCCAAGTCTTAAAACCCAAATAGTGAAAGCTTTTCTAAGAGTACATCAACTACAAAAAATTTCATCTTGACAAAATTTCGAACAAATATTTTGACAAAATTTTCTTCAAGAAAATTCAAAATGAGAAGAAATTTGATCACAACAAAATTTTTTTCATTTAGATTTTTGGGGATTCGCATAGAAAAACTCTTATGTGAGGTTTAGAATAAAATGAATGTATCCTTTGTATCAATTCTTTCTACCGTGGTGGCCCCCAGGTACTGCAGAGTGAGAGGGTAATGGTTTTAACCAATTAGACCACACCCTTTTTGCCTCACTTCAGTGCTTTGTACCAGGTACATTTTCCGTAAGCAAATCATAATAAAATATGACCATCCCGTAACCAATGAATTTTAATAAATTTTTAAAAGAAATGTGTGGACCATGTTTTGATGAAAGTAGGGGGGTCCCTTGGGTATTTTAGCCACACCCCCAATGTTGGCAGCATAAACGGGTAAACGTTAAATCCTTTATTAAATAAAGCCACTTAAATTCATTTCACTACAGGAGGGTAGAACTATAAATTTAAAGTCAACAACCATTCTTCATCAACAAAAAATTATCAAATCTGATCACAACGCTTGTGGGAACTGATCAGGATTTCCATGCTAACGTTGCTAAAAATACGTTTTAAAAAGAAGCATTTTCAGCCAGACATTATCAGGGAAATATCTTGTTATTTTTGGAAGGTTTTGATTATTGTGTTATTGCAGATAAGTTACCCAGTTTTGCAACCTTTGGCCCCCACATGTTAGGAGCCTGCTAGGTGGTATCAAATCCAAAATTTCAATGGCTTTGCTCTCGTTTTTTGACAGGGGCGTCATGACCGGGGGGCAGGCGGAGCCGTGGCCCCCTCTGCTTTCAAAATTTGACGGATTTTCGGAAAAATCATTGTTTAGCTGGAAAATCCTCATACTTGAGCTGTGGGTGATTCTCAAACTTTTAGCAACATAAATTACTTGTACTGAAGTACTTACCGTAATTTCGAGGGGCAATTCACTTTTGTAAAGAAAATACTAGATTTCAACAAATCAAGATTCTTGCATACGAGGGTTCCCAAATGCCCAAATATTGGGGCCGAGGCATGAAAAAGCAGATACCGTTGCAACTGAACTGTTGCATAGCAGACAAGGGAATTATAGTGGCGATTGAAGATTGTGGATCTCTGGTGTAAAGCGATAATCTGAGCGAAATCAAAATCGGTGAAAAGCGAAATCAAAATGATTTCTCAGGATTTACATATTTGCTGCTCTGATTTTGTCAGACAAAATCCGAATCTTCAAGGGTCAAATTTGGTTATAGAAACTGATCAATATTGGTCATAAATTATATCTTTTTTGATATTGAAGACCGGGATAGTGCCAATTTTGTGCCTATCACCAGGGGCGTAACTTGGCCAATAGGTTTGGGGGGGGGGGGTGAAAAGGGTTTCTGCCCTGCAAAACTGAGTGGTGCCCTGCAGACCTCGTAGCAACGGTTTGTCAATAGGTTACTAGTGAAAGCTTTACCAGTGTACACTGGTCTTTACCAAGGACAAACTTCTAAACAAAAAAAACAAACTTGAAACTTCATTGCCTATGAAATATCTATTTCTCTACTTGAGCGTAAATTGTTTCTTTTTTATTCACTTTATTTAATGTTGGTTTGCAAAATACTAGCTAATAAACAGCTAATTGGGGGGGGGGGTACATGATAGTGCAACGAAATTTTGCCCGATGGGGCTAAGATCAGTTTGGTGAGTAGAGGACCCACCAAGGACCCACCATGGTTGGGTCCGACGTGAAGAAATTTTTTGAAATTATACCTTGTAAAAGGGCTAAAAAGCATCTTTCAGACAAAATTTTAGCAAAATACTATTGTGCTAAAAGAACTGATTGTTTATTGAAAATATTATTGTTTATTGGGAAAAATAGGGAGGGGGATGTCATGCTAAAACTCTAGTATAAGACGTTGGGGAAGGAAAGAAACGACAACCTTTCGTTTCAGATTGCACGTAGTTGTGAATGACAGAGGAAGATGTTGTTTTGATTGGGGGAATTTTATTTCCTGAACAGAAATGTGCAGTTTCTTGCATCGAGAAGGCCATGTTTACACATCCAAAATTAAAACATTGCAATGATACAGACAGCGATTTACTGAATTAATGCAAATAAAAGAAAAATAATAAAAATATACGTGAAAAAGTTAGCAATTAGATGAAACAAAATCGGTATCTTAACGATTTATTATGTTTTTTAGTTCATGCACTGTTAAAAAGTAATAGAAAAATGATAAAAAAATTCTTATCTTGACCAGAGTGAGGGCCTTCAGCCTCTTATTCCCCTCCAGTGACGCCGTGCTTGTCATGAAAATAATTTACAACTTAAATTAACTTGTATGGACTCAACCTTGCTCTCATAAACATATGCATCAATCATTGCATCCATTGGCTATGACTTTCGGTAAGAAATGCTTTCGCTTTGCAAATAACGGAGCTTTTCCTTACATACCTGTTCCGTTCTCTAAATACAATGTCAGGAAGGCAGGTTCATAACAAATACGATATTTCCATTTCAAAATTCCTAGAAGGCCCTTTACGAACTTCAGAAGTGGCATTTCTGCGTGGCAATAGAGCTCTTCTTGGCGCCCTGCGAAATCTTCGATTGCCCTGCGAAATCGACTATTTTTTGGATTGGGGGGGTGTTACACCCCCCACACCCCCCCGGTAGTTTCGCCCCTGCCTATCACTAGATTTTTGAAAATTTTGTCCCAGATTTGAAATTTTTGCAGTTATGTTGCGTATGGTAAAACAAGGAAGAAGTCGATCAAAACCATCGCTTTCCCCAGCGGATATTCAATTTAAGAATAAAATTTTATTATCAAAATTTGCTTCAAAGAATGCAATTTCCGGCGAATTTGAATCAATAGATTTTAAAAAAATTTCCCCCTTCAGCGGCAACCATGGCTTCACTCTACCCTTGTCCTAAGCTACAGATGCCAGGAACGTTCACTGTAAGTATGAAGAAACAGACACAAAAGACGGAAGTGCATTTTAAATATCTTTCCAGCCAAGGCAAAAAGTTACGCGCCTTTCTGCCCCGACCCTTACACTTCCATGAAATGCTTCTATTTGAGTAAAATAAATCAAAAAAGTTTTGTCGGAAAATTTTTTTTTTGCCCCCTCTAGAATTCATTCGCCACGAAACCCCTGCATTTTTGTATTTAAAAGGAAATTAGAAGAATTCTTTTGACAAGAAGGTTTTTGTCTATTCTGAAATGTGATCCACAGGGACGTGAATTGAGGGATATTCTTGGGATGGTGAAGGGCACGAAATTTCCGACTGACGATAAGCCAATTGTTATTTTGCACTTTAATTGTATTAAGCCTTCAAAAATTACTGAAACTAAAAAACTCCTAAGGTTATTAAAGATTTCCAACTTATTCAAAGAACGGTAGTTACACTACACGTTATTTATTTTAAAAGAAACTTGGATCAGCACTAAGTACTTAAAGTTTCTTAGGTTGGTACCCAAATTTTGGCGTTTTAGTAATAAACTTGCTTTACTTAGTTGGTTTCTTATTTCTGGACCTAAAATTGCCTTGCCGTTTTGAAATAGAGCATTTTGGAAGATTTATAATGCAGATCGTCACTGAAAAAAACCCATGCAGATCGAGGTCGTATCCTTGTAAAGAAAAATCAACACATTAATAGATTTTAGACTCTTAAAGCTTCTTAATTTTTCTCGAGCCTAGTACTAAGGTTTCTTTAACTTTTGGGCATCACAGTACTAGTTTCTTACAAATAAAAACGTGTACTTTCCTGGTGGTCCACATTGTGGCCCACGGTATGTTGCTATGTGCTATGTGCTATCTGCTATGTGATGCACTACATTTTCTCTCGTTGTGACCCTGTGGTTTATACGGCGGATGTTCAAGCCTTGGATTTTGGCGCGAAATTTCACAAAAGTAATGCAGGAACAAGATGAGAGATACAAGTCCGAAAGTTGAAGACAGTAAGACTATTTAGATTTCTACCTTGCCCATCGAATAGCAAAATTTGATGTTGATTAGAGAGAGATTTATAATGCGATTTTGAAACTTTGCATCAGCCAGTTAATGATGTTCATAGGTTAAGAACAGATGGCTGCAAAACGGCCTAAACGAAGATTTTTGTTTCAGGGGCTGAATCCAAACGGTAAAATTATATTGCTGTGCAGATTATCGCTTTTTACCAGAGCCCCACAATCTTCAATTGCTACTTTAATTCTCTTGTCTGCTATGCAACAGTTCGGCTGCAGGGGTATCTGCCTTTTCATGCCTCGGCCCCAATAGTTGGGCATTTGTGATGGGAACCCTTGTATGCAAGAATCTCACTCAAGCCTAAAATAAAACGTCTAGTCATAGTTTAATAATGAAACCTGTTCTACTATTGAAATTAGAGGTGTCCATTGAATTTAGAAGTCTATGATACCTTGATTAAAAAATTGATTGTTTAGGGTAACCTGAGTATTTGGCAAAAAGATTATAATACCCTTCTAAATATAATGAATGTTTTTACCAATTTTGAATATTATGAACTGGATATGATCAATATCAATGTTTGCCTGGTTTCTTTTCTGAATGATAAAATCATGTGCTTGACTATGGACAGTTTCAGTAAGCCTTATTTAGGGTTTCTAAATGTTATGTACTTTTTAGACCTGCATGGCAAACTCTCAAGCATTAAAAGAGAATTGAAATGTTGGGAGTCATTATTCTTCAGAAGCCATGGGCAGAAAGCCAAACAAGGTGTGTGTTATTTCTTTTTTTTCTGCATGCTTTGTTCTTGAAGGTTTAGTTCAATGTTGACTTTTGAGATTCTGTGACATTACTACGGTGGCCACAGGTGCCACGGCAAAACTTTCTTTCTCACGGCAAAAACTTACTTTCTTACAGCAAAAACTTACTTTCTCACGCAAAACTTACTTTCCTCACGGCAAAACTTTCTTTTTTCACGGCAAAATTTCTTTGAATTAATTTTATTAACTTAAATTAATTTTTTTTGAAAATTTTTAATCGCGTGACAATTGGATTCTCGTCGTCGTATTGCTTTGTTCCTTTTGCTTTTATAACAATATGCGTAGTAGACAAGGGTCTGGGAGATAAGGGGGCTGTAGCGGCAACTGATAGTTTCTTCAATCACTTGAAAAGTTTTACAAAAAAGCGATAAATCAGCAAGAAATCTACCATGATTTTAGTCAGGCAAAATTTTTCATTTAAACAATGGAATGTTGTGTTGGGCAACCACTTCGATTTTTTTCTCCCCTTATATTATGCCCATGCTTATTATTTCATTTCTTTATTCATTGTTCATTACTATTATCGAAAAATTATAGTACCTAGCCATCAACTCACCCTGTGAGTAATACGATATGATATGATATTAAACACAATACCCAATTTATAGGTTTTTTACAAGCCACAATCGAGCGTGCCAAGTGCACGTACGTGATTTTTTTGCACGAATTTTATGTGCACGCCAATTTTCAACGAATTGATCTTTTTCACTGCTTTCAAAACAAAGGAATCAAAGACCTTGCATGCGGTACTGTTTCGTTGAGATAGGCATATAGGCCTAGCCTAGCCCAACCTAGATAAATTTTAGAACATTTCTCGGCTGTCTTTCTGCAAAATTATCAAGAGAAGATGTAGGTATTCGCAAATCTGCGAAGTTTAAAACATCTAAAGCATTGATTAGATCTAAGTATCACGTACACAACAACACGTAAAGAAAGTTTTGCCGTGAGAAAGTAAGTTTTGCCGTGGCACCTGTGGGCCACCGTACATTACACTGCACACTCATGATACATGCTTAGATAAGGAATCAACCCCCTTGGTAACAAAATTTCAAGAACTTCTTGTAAGATTCTTTTAAAGACAGAATTAAATTTGTTCTTTTCATGCACATACTGATTCTATTAACAATTATGCAGATTCTTGTTTCTTATGAATAATGCTTAATTAACTAACCAATACACCTGCCAAAATCCAAGTACCAATTGCTAAAATATCCATGGTTTGTGCCACATATTGAGGCACAAAAATTAATTGCTTGGTCTTGTTTTTCTCATTAAAGTTTTCACACGGTGCATTTTGCATTTTCCCTTCTGAGCAGCGGCGTGATATAAAGCATACTTCTTTGGTATAAGGACCTTATTACAATATAAATTTTAACTAATGATAAATTGCAGAATGGGATTGTGTATTTTGAAATAACTTCAATTACTTATCTCCATCATTTTTTTCTGTCTCCTAGGAAGATATTGAAGAGTCAGGGAATGAAATCAAAGGTTTTTATTTTGATATCAAAAGCCTTTTCTTTGTTTTTTTTAATTTTACATTTTGCTACCCTCTATTAATAATAGGTTTCTATGCAACAGTCAGTTTTATAAATTATAATGTTTCAGTACTATAACATATTCTGCAACCTTTGTGCTTGATCTCTTCATAGCCTTCACCAAATGTGAAATGGTACTCTTATTATAAGCTGATTATTTTTTGATCATGCATTGATGACTGTGCATGCTTCTTAATGGTTAATGAAAACTACCAAATAAGTCATTCACTACCAAAGTATTTTTGGGAATTCTGCTTAATAAAAACCTGTTATATGAAAAAATAACATAAATTTGGTAAGAGGAAGACAATATAGAATTACCTTTGTTCTTTTGCCTATACAGCTCCATGTCAGATTTGCAAAATAATGAAACCTAGTTTTCTACGCGCTTTACTTGGTTTTAGTTTGAAATCAGCTAGATGCTTTCAACTATGATATTTTTATAGGTGCCTACAAAGAATACTATCATCTAAAGGAAAAGCTCAAGCAATGCGACAACAAAGAAACGGGAACAAGTTTTGAAAATAAGGTCTTTGAGTATATTTTTGATATTTTTTGATAAAACATAAAGTTTGAATTTTACTGTCCACTGGAAATGAAATGAACCACTTACATTTTGAGATATTTACTATTTTAGCCAGATTTACAATACCGGCTGTTGGAATTTTTCCATCACATGTCTTGAATATATTTATGTAAGATCATTGAATGATTTGTTCTTCATATGTTACTCCAGATCTTATCAGGGATAATTCCCAAGGCAACATAAAGTTCTGCCAATCAATTAGCTGCCATTCATGCTGAACCAAAACCTTTAAACAAACTTGCTTTCATAAAATCAACAGACTGTAGAAAAGGTGCTCCTTGTGTTTAAGTTTAGTTTCAGGTCCATTAGATTGTCAATCCACCCTGCATGTAATTTAAAACAATTCCAGTAAAATTAAACACAAATAAAACACAGAAAAACGTAAGCTACATAAAAAGGTTACAGACAAACAGACCAATACAAAGACAACAATTGGTATAAAGGAAAGACTTATTAAAGATTTACGCACCCGTATGCAGGCACACATCAAAGCAAATTCTTCAACCTTAATGATAATCATATCTCCAGTTCTTGTTTTGTTTAGCATAGAAGTCTCATAAATTTCAAATTAAAATTTGTCATATTCTGGTAGTAAGCTTGATAAAATTGTGCCTGAAAAGGTTTACAGTTTATGATTTGTTGATAAAAAATGAATATGTTTATAGAAAGAATAGAACATACTATAATTATAGCGGAGATTGCTTTTTTAATAAATTTGTTACTTTCCTTTACTTTAGAATTCTTGTGAATCTGTTAAAAGAAGTACTGATGTTGGAATATTTGGCAAGGATTTAAACAAGACTGAAGAGTTAAAGAAACCTGCTAGCCATTTGAAGTACCATTCAGTGAGAGACAAACACCAGACTACCTTTGTGAAGAAAAGACACCTGAAGGCTCCTTCAGCAGTTTTGAAACCAAAATCAAACACTGAATGTGCAAATAATGATGTAAAAGGAGAAAGTGATTTCCAAGTGTCAAAATTGGTGAATATTATATTATGACTATATTATTGTATAGTCAATTTTCTGGTTTTTGCTATATTTTTAAATTGATGCACCAATCCAATCTATGACAAAAGGAAGATATGTAAAATAACATTCTGACCAGACCAATTTATAAAACTTTGAGAAAATAATAAAACTTTCTCTACTAAAATCATGTGATCTTTTTATCAACTTTTCTCTGTAATACACTCTTAATTGAGTGAGTTAAATGTGTCAAATTACAACCTTGCCTGCAATTTTGTTTCAACAGGACAACAATGAGGAGACAGAAAAAACCAATGTGGTTCTAATGAAAGAAGAACAGTCAACAAATGATGGAGACGATGTCTTAAAAGAGAACAAAATCACTGAAAGTATCCATATAACATCAAAGAGTTTTGTTGCATCTAACTATGGAAGGTAAGCATATTTGTAATACATCTTTGATCTAATGTTATAAATGCTTGTAACCAAGACATCAAGCCTATCTTGAGAAGCAATCCCCTTGATATTCAACCAAACAAATGTGTACCCTTGGGCACTTTCCTAAAGCCATGCACTGTTATATGATGCTTATGATAAATGTTTGATTTAAAGGCATCGAGTCTTGATTAAAGCAGAGACTATACCAAATTCTGCTGAGTAACGAGTTTTGTGCTACAATTTTATTGATTGGCCTGAACTGATCACATGTACTCACCTCATACTGAATTATAAAACAGCCTCCACCAATAGCAAATTGTCAACAATAGATGCTGATATCGCATGAAACTACAGTGAGCACCATAACAACCTCATATAGGGAGGAAGACCTTTTTACTGAGACTCAATGCCTTTAAGGTTTGAAGATCTAGAAAGCTTCTCAGAGCTTGAAAACTATGAAACATTGAGCCCTTTTCTTGCTTTCTCTGTTCTTATAACCTATCTTCTATCAAAAGAAAGATCAAGAAACTAAATCTCACTCACCGCTCTTCTTTCACTCTCCATTCTAATCCAGGTAAGTGCTTTGTGACAGGGTCCTCAGGCCTAAAAAAATTAACCTTAAAAGATCAAAATTCTGGCAAGAATGACCGATTAACAAGAAAAACGATTCATTAAGACACTTTTAGGACAAAAAAGAGAGCGAAATTCCTTTAAAGCAGTTTATTCAATGCAGCTTTAATATCATTTTAAATCAAAGTCAACCATTACCAAAATTTGTGTCATAGTTTAGCTATTTGCTTACAAGAATCAGCTTTCATTGCAGACGAACCAGTTTTGCATCAAAGAAGACTTCTGCTGTGCGGAGAAATTATCATGTCTCTAAAGAATGGCTTGAGAAAGTGAAGCCCAAAGATGAGGTGGAAGATGAGTTGCAACCATTTGAAGAATTTGATCAATGTATGGATACTGAATTTGATAATTTTGAAGATAGTGGTGATTGCATGAATCTTCACGAAAAGGAGAGTGGCCGATCGAGTCATGGCTGTGATGAAGTTGAAATGGAGGACTCCTTGCCTGAAGTGCCGTTAAGCACATTAGATGAAAAAAAGGACGTAGAAACTTGGAAAAAGCAAGGAAAATATGAGGTGGTGGCAGATCCTAGTATAACAAATTCTAGGCAACTGGGCTCTGGGAACGAATGTAAAGCAAGTGATTTGCCTGTATCGGAAACTAGGACTGCTACTGGAAAGAACCTTGCTGTGAAATTTAAATCGGAGTCTGTACCTGTAGGGAAGGGAAAAGTCTTAGAGGAAGAATCTTACAGTTCACCTAAAGATAGGGATTCAAATATGGGTTTAGAAAAGTTTGGCCACACGAAGAACCTAGAAAAATCAAGTTTAACTAGAGGAGCACAACAAGAAGAGATTTTGCATGATAAAAATGTTACTAGAGCTTTGAAAGTCATTACACGCAAGAGGAAAGCTGTAGACGAAACTGATCTCGCGGTGGAGTCTCGCAAAGAAATTTCTGGTTCGAAAGAGAAAAGAGTAAAAATCGAGGCAATAAATGACGGAGTACCGAAAACAACACGGGGAAAACGGTAAAGCTTTTGTGTACTTTTTGGGGAATATTTGTGTAAATAAAAGTATGGTAAATATATGTTTGTGACAATATGTTTGTGAAATTGAAATGATTTCGAAAAAGTTAATTATGGACACTGACTAGATAGGTGCAAATTAGTGTGATTTAGACTAAGATGTGTCTTAATAAAAATGCAAATAACTTGACTTGTAAGATGGTTAAAAGTATTTGCAGGAATGGTATTTATCTGATTCAGCTAGTGAATTTTTCACTTTGGAACATTTTCAGAAGATATAGAGCTTTGATCGCTAGGTTTTGAGAAAAAACATTTCTGAGAAGATTATATCGATTTCCTACAAAAGGATACCTTGCTTATTACGTTTTAGCCTAACTTTAGAGGTTAATTTAATCTTCTATGGTAATTTACAATATTCATTGCAAGTTGTTATGATTTTAACGTTATCTGGGACGCTATAAGTAACGTCCCAATTTTAAATTTCATTCTAGTCTTGTCAGTGAAAACTTTGTTAAGATTGATATCCAGAAGAAAAAGTTTTGTCGAGGAAAGCGGAGAATAAAGGCATCGACCTATAAAAGACAGATGTTTAAGAAAAAGACCCAATTCAATACAAAAAGCCCCGCAGTTTGCTTCAAATGTCACCAGGAGGGACACTGGGCCAAAGAATGCGGCAAAAGATCAACCAAAGGAAACCCATCGTAAGATCAACTTTGATTATTTGGTATTCAGTTCGTAAGAAGGCAGGTTTAGTGTGCTTGATAGCGACATTTCACATTTCTGCTCTTTTTTGGGTATTTTATATATGGGGCTATCTGGGTAGCTGGTAAAATCACAAATTAAATGTTCCTTTAAGGTCGGTTTTCTTATTAAATCTATGTTTCATAATTCAGTGTTGAAAAAATGCTTTATGTAATAGTGATAAAAGAGTAATACGTCAGGATACTCAACTGCCTTGGCCTTAGCTGAAATTTGTGTAATAGTTCTAGTGGAACATTTGATTACAAAATTTTTGGTTGGAAACAATAATACACACATTTTGAACATAAAGGATCGAATGACTACATGTCATGAAGTAAGGTAGAAACATCGAAATAACCACGACAAATTCCGATTTTTCTGACAAGAACTCACTCAATAATGCCAAAAACTCGAAGATACCTGAATTGTTCTTTAGTAAAGCTTCATTCAACAATGCACTTGAAAACTTCCTTAGCAAAGTGTATTTGCTAACATAGGTACTGAATTTAGGAAAATAGAGACTGAGTTTTCTAGCCGAGGATGTGCTTCCTCATAGCTTTAGAACTATTTCGCATTTACAACATGGGCTCCGACACAGGCTGTAAAGTGGAAGGGGGGGGGGGGAGAATTTGACACCCATGACAAATGATTTTAAAAAAGCTCTATTGCCTTGCAAAATTATGGAGAGGGTGGGCCCCTTCGTCGGAGGCCCTGTACAAAAAATTACAGTGTTTCAATTTCCTTCCTTCAGAGTTACTTTTTACCAATAAATATTCCAGGAAAAACATCGGGTTGTTGTTTGAACAGTCATTTTTTATGCGAAGCGGTCGAGAAGAAAGCCTCGTAATCAGAACGGGGCCAGCTTTGTGCAAAAACCTTATTTGACTGGCATCTTGATTTTCAACTCTTGACAAAGCTAAAATGTCCTCCTTTTCAAGTTCTATTTCATGTATTATAAGTTGAATTTTTTCCTAGACGATTTTCATCATTTAATGGTAAAACGAAGGAAGATTACACTCCAGTTCATGAAGAAGATGAACTTGAAACACCAGCCACGTTTTCTATCCAAGGTAGATATTTTTGAGACATTATGCGTTTTAAGAAGTCTAGTAGAAAAGTGAAAAATCAGAATGTATAGTTCAAAAGTTCGTATCATAAGCGTGCCACAATGTTTTTATTTCAATACAATCGATTCCGCTACGTCACACTACCTGTTACAGTGACATAGAAATTAGACCAAAATGCGGAAAACTATTTAATTTTGCTCCGCTTACAGTCATTCACAAATTTTCAAGTAGCATATACCAGACTTAAGCTCGTAGTAGCAAGGGGGTAATAGTGGAATTTCACTGTATGAAAGGGTCGGAATATTACCGATTAAAAATTGTAGTGTTTCAAAACCATCTTTACCAATGTGATTTCTCTATAAACAATCCGAAGAGCAGTTATACCTGGAAGTTCCATGGAAGTTACTTGTAGGCCAAAAATGGGACCACTATGCCCTTTTATTTCACGACGATTGAATAGCTTTGTTTCGCATATACTCACGATGACTGCATAGCTATGTTACTTTACTTTCAAGACGTTCCAGATCTTCCGAGGTGTTGGCCAAGGGTTCCATACCACCCACCAAGAGCTGCTCCACCTGTGCCACCATTGTACGAGCCTGTTGATGGGCAGCCGTCACAAGGTATCTACTCAAATATTTTGCCATTGGCCTACGATTACAGTCCTGATAGTTAGAGAGGTGACAGCGGAAACTCTTACCCCCATTTATATGATTGATGAATTGCTTGTAAGGGGAGGGGCATGCTGACGATGTTTATTTAAAGTTTTACCAAGAGAATATTTTCAATGTTTATTTGCATTATCATTGTAAATAAATTAACAACACTAACTCGCAGAAGATTGAGATTCTTTTTGGATATTGGTTACCACCCTCGACCTTTATGCCCGATCTATATGGAACCAATTTGTAATCTCAAGTTCTTTAAAACCACCAAGCACTGAAGGTTGCAAAGCTGCCGATTTCCATAGATTTGAAATATTCAATTAATTTTCTGTGATATTAATCAAAATATTATAATGGTTCACTGCTAATTCTGTGCAATGTGCAGAGGTCAAAGAAACCCCCCTGTCTATATTTTGATTTGATATTTGGCTGCTGGGGGAAGGGGATAGAAGGGGGTAAGCTGCCACTTTTATAAGTTTGAATGTCGCAAATATCTTTATAAGCATTCCTAAGTACGTTTTATACAGGTTTTCAAGTTAAAATCATTAATTGGCTATGGTCCCTAAGTAGCGTGGGTTGAAAAATCAAATTTGATAATTCTTAAATTGTCATCATTCAAGTCTAATTTAATTTGAAATTTGTGTTTCTAACGATTCTTAAACTTATATATAAAAATACGTTTTTGTTCTTAATTTCAATATTAGCTAGAGTATGAATGATATCTTTCGATCTTAAGATTTATTTTCTCGATTGGACGGTAATCTTTACTCGTTGCATTGCCTTTTTTGCAGAGGCCATTAGAGAAGTTAATGACGCTCTCAGTGCAATAGGATACAGCTCGTTTAGGCCGGGACAAGAAAATACGGTTGCAAGAATTGTGTCAGGTAAACCTTTTGCTCTTATCCTCTATTTTTCGATCACTAGGCCTTAAGGGATGAAGGCGGCTTAGAGGCGGCTTGTAATTGTTTAGGGATAGATTGATAAAGATGAATAATTTCAGGTCGAGCTCCTTTTTACTGGAAAAAAGGGGATATTTACTTAGCATTTATTTAGAAGCTAGTGAAACGGCTAGAAAGAATTTTCGTCGACAAAGAGGGTTAAAATGTTTAAATTCAAATGAAATCGGAAAATATTACCTACTTCTTACTGAAACAGATAAATTGACCATTTTATGGATGATTCTGAATAGTGAAGTAATAAGGAGGTTCGACTGATTCACACGTGTTGAAGGCAGAGTTGTAAGATAATGCTTCTGCGGGGGACCTTGCTAAGCCTTGTGATGTCAGAAAATTGTTTCTGTTGACCAGTGTAAAGATTTAAAATGGCTTTGAAAATACAACATTTTGAGTCATACTTAAACTTTTCATCAGTGCTTTGGCATTTCTTCGCGTTTGTGATCTATGTTCTGACGTTTTATGCTCTGAAGATTTTCGAAGATAAACATGTTTCCTGTTTTCAAAGTCATTTTAGATTGTTCAAAGGTTTTTATATTCATCCTGAATGCGAGCTTGTGAATTGAATTATAATGACCCTCCTGATAAATCGGAACCTTTTTTCTAGCCACATGAGAATTTAAAACAATACTCAAGATAGTTTTATACTTTAACCTTGAAAACTTCCGGTTGCTATGTTATATCGTTTTATCCAATTTTTAGTACTTTCATTAAATTAGAATAAGTAATAGCGCTCTAGAGTCACGTCGCCCCTTATGGAACGATTCGATTTTTTTATAAATTCTGACTGTGCAATCATAAAAATAAATATGAAGGAGTTTAGGTTTGTTTATCTTCAAAAACCGATAAGACTGTCTTTACACAAGCATGTAGATTATACGGCAAATAATGTGCTTGTAGTACTTTTATATTATTAGGAAGTACCAAAAAGCTGAGGAAACAATCTTTACTGAAATCGTTCCATAAGTGGCGACGTGACTCTATCTGTTGTGAGCCACGACGTAGACATTAGGTAATCGCGAAATGTGAGAGTATCATTTCAAGGGAATTCACATTTACTTGCAAAATCGGTACAGTGCAAGCAGAATTCAACAAACAATGCCAGCGGATATACAGGATGTAGTGACAGACTTTCAAAAAATGTTATAAAAACCTTTAAATTTGCAGCCCACGCAAATCATTTTCCAGTTTCTCTAAAAAACATGTATTTAAATTAAAAAACTGTTTAACTAAGTCATGAGTAGGTTTATTTTTTTTTCAGGCCTGTCAACCTTGCTTGTTTTATCAACTGGATCAGGAAAATCATTATGTTACCAGCTGCCGGCGTACTTGTTTTACAAGAAATCTAAAAGCCTTACGATTGTTATCTCCCCACTTGTTGCTTTGATGGAAGACCAGGTGTGTATGCCTTCTCAACAGAAATACAATTCTCCCAAAGCTGTCTACTTGCTCGCTTGAGGCTGTAAAAAACCATTATGCAGTGCAATCCTCTTTGCTGTCCAATCCCTGTCACAGGTATTGGGACTCTAACGTTAGTTTTCAAAGCAAACTCAGCCATCACTTACACCCCCCCGCCCCCTCCCTATGAACGATGCTGATTTACTATAGAAAAAATAATAAGGTTATGGGGTACGCTTTTTCTTGTGGCTTGTATGATTTTTTTCGAGACTACGAACATTTTTCTGGGGGAAGGGGCCAAGGGGGTAGAAATAGAAGTATTAGGGAAACGAAGTGAAAATTTAGTTTCTTATGCTAACACTTTGAGACAACGAAATCTCACAGCTGATAGAGAAGACACATTTCTTTCAATTGGACATGTCTTTCTGTGATTTTATCGCCACCTTCTTATATCGTCCCCCAGCTTTCTCTGTGTATGAGTTATTCCCATACTTTTTCAGGTGAGCAATCTACCATATGGTCTCAAAGGAGCTTGCTACCATGCTAATATGTCAAAGGCTCAAAGGGAAAAAGTCTTAAAAGACATCCAGGAAAAGAAAATAGCAATCCTTCTCCTTTCTCCCGAGGCACTGGTTTCGGGTAGCTCATCAGAAGGCTACACAACGCTGTTGGGAAGTATGCCACAAGTAGCGTTTGCTTGCATTGATGAAGCTCATTGCGTCTCCGAGTGGTCGCATAATTTTCGGCCTAACTATCTTAGAGTTTGCAAGGTTAGTCTGATTTTTTGTGATGTTTTCGTTTCCAAAAATACTTTATCCCAAACAAGTTTTTACATTATGCTACTAATAGTGGAATACTGCTTATCACACGAGAGGTTCCTGTTTGAAACTTTTTGTTAATTTTTGTGCAACCTTAGCTTCAAATGTAAAGATGCAACAGAAAACCACAAACTTTTTCCAGTGGCGGATTTAGGAGTGGTCCAAGGAGGCCACGGCCCCAGGCCCCGCGCTTATGGTAGCCAAAAGGGGCCCATGATAATTCTACACATTGTTTGGCTAAATTGTAATAATGTTGCCCAGTTTCCTTAATAGCTTTTCATTTTTACTTCTTTAAGGTGCTACTCTCTCTTTATGTATATATTTGAAAATGGTCATATTATTACTTATTACTTTCTTGCTTATCGTCCTTGTCTCTGTAGGTTGTTCGTGATTATCTTGGTATCAATTGTTTTCTTGGCCTAACTGCAACTTCGACCAAAGCCACTGCAAAATCAATTGCAAAGCATCTCGGGATAGAACTATCAGAATTGGATGCAGGAATAATTAGAGGGCCTACAATGCCAGACAACCTCCATATCACGATTTCTAAAGATTTTGACAGAGACCGGGTAGGTCTTAGAATATTTGTTTAGTATTGACGAAAAGCAGGGGCGGCGGGGAGCAATAATAAATTGCTATTAATCGCGAGCGAAGCGAGTGAACAACGTGGGTCCGGGGGCCACGCCCTTTAAAAGGGCGGAAACGCCCATCCTTTACAAGAGGGATACAGATATAAAGTTATCACTGCTCCTAAATGATGGTCTATTTTCCAAAACTACGCTCGTTTCTGAAAAATCCACAAAAATTTCTATTAAGATACGAAATATTTTGAAAAAAAGAAAACATTTCGTCTAAGCTCAAACATTATTGTTGTTTTTATTTTATTTTAACTTATCCGTTCCTTGTCTAGGAAAACTCGCAACTCTTGACTGTAGTTCCCTAACAAGTCCATCAATTCAATGAAATTTCCCCTGTTTGGAGAGAATTTGTCTTCAGAATGCCCCCGGAAAGCGAGTCCTTGGGCAGACAAGTAGACTGCAACATCAATATGGTGCTTCATCATCTTTGAATATCTTGATGCATTTTCATTATGTCTCAGAATTTCTCTCTGTCTTGCTTCATCAAGTGCACTGGCCACATCCACATTCCCTAAAAGCTTGTACGAAGCGTGACATGTCATGTGACTTTTTGATTCTTGGTGCCTGTTAGCAACATTCGACAAATTCCTGCCATCAGATGCAAATCCAGTTGGTTGCACGAAGCAAGCCTTCATCTGAAATAAATTATGTGAATAAATTGATAAAAATTCTTCTATTATCACCCACATTTTTATAAAAGTTACAGTGGAGTTGCAACCTTGTTTTTTATATTTAGCTCGATTTTAGCATCAAACTGCTCTTAATTTCAAATAGTTGTTTGTAGAAATCGAGGAGCGTATCACCTTCGTACACCTTTGGCAAAAATACTAATGTTTTAAAAAATCTCGGACGCCTTTTGGGAAGAGTGATACACCCCTTGGTATCTTGGTAGTGATGGAAACAATTACAGCAAATGTAGTCTTTACCTAAACGCCTAAACGATAGTTAACTATGCCTAAACCTAAACATTAAGTTATAGATGGTCAGTTTCGTAAACTTGAGCATAAGTAATACTAAAATGGCTTCTTGTAGGGACTATGACAGGGACATCTGATCAATCGGTGTCTTGTGAATAAGTGTGTTCATGAAAATGCCACAATTCCTTGCGTTTGTAAAAGGTGGCTACATATGCAGGGCTGTTTAGACTACCGCGGCTCTCCGCCGCTCGTTAAAAGCCCTGCTATTCATCTTCAATTTGTAATAGCAAAGCCGCTATAAACGAGACTTTCCGACGAGAGAAAATAGTAAATAGAAAATAGTAATCTTCTTACCTTCAAATGATCTCCCATGACTAAACATGGCCAGCAGAAATATGTATTATTCTCTGAATCACCACATATCCAAGAAAAACCTCTATACACAGCTTCACACGAACGACTTTTAACTTTAACATCGGGGCATGGGCGTCCGTCTTTTTTAAGACGAAGGCGCTGTTCATGAGTTAATTTACCTCCTTGCATA
Organism: Rhopilema esculentum; assembly: GCF_013076305.1. Next base: position 10,165,785 of record NW_027019698.1, on the reverse strand, counting down.
GATATGAGGGAAAAGACAGTTGAAACACCCCATCGTACACCAACGGACGCTACTTGATTCATTTTGTATCTGAAAAGGTCTCTACTCTCTTCCCAACGTTTATCGAACTGACGATTTGTATGCGTGATCGCGTGTGAGCTCTTGCTATTCATTCCAAGAATTTAATAGCAAGGCTGTCAGATATGCGTATTTCACAATAGCCCGTTGCGTCACACCATAGCCACACTATGGCGCAACTCCTATTAGTTTCCTCCGTTTGCTATTCAGAAGGGCCAAGTAATAGCATGGCCATCGACGGCCACAGCGTGGATCAGAAAGGTATACACGCGGCATTCTTTGAATAGATTAAGTCGGGCAATCGCAATATCAAAAAGCACAGAGGGGTCAAATAAATCATGGAATGAAGAAACTGGATAAGGAAATCAAGATCCAGAAAAGATTTTACTCGTATAATTTATGTTACATTAATTTGTCTAATACAAAAGCAGAACATTTCTTTGGAAAAAAATTGCTATTAATGAAATAGCATAAATAGCACTGTCCGCCGCCTCTGACGAAAAGCTGTACTTAGAATACATATTGTCCTGTATAAATTTATATTAGTCACATTGCAAAGAAGTCTATACAAGAAGCCGAGCAACAAAAAGAAAAGGAAGCCGGAAGATTTTGTGTCTGTAATCCTGGATGGACAGTGTTGAGATTTTACATACTCCACTCTTCTTTTTAAGCAACGTTTGATATGACTGTAACCGCAATATACCGTCTATCTTGATCTTCTCTTCGATCTGACACCAAATATCTGAACTCGTTGTCTACAGCAGGGCCTTACTAATATACTGACTAGGGGGGCAATTGCCCCTCCGGCCCAAGTGACTTTATATTGTTTCAAACAATAGGCTATTGTCCTTCTCTTTATTTAAACAAAGGGTTGCCCCCCCCCCCCAGCAGATTTTCTTAAGAATAGGCTATAGTCTACAGAGTACCGAAGTGTGACGTCATCAAAAATCTATTTTTAGAATACCTTAATTTTGACCACATAACCTGAAAGAACGGCTAGCAGATAACTGTTATTCCGGCCTGGTTCATAAAATTATTGTTAAGAATTTAAATTCTTCATTCTTCTCATTAACGCAACTATTACCGTGATCTACGGCCCATTCTTCACTTCAGTCTAACACCAAATATATGAACTCGTTGTATTTTGAGATCTCTTCAATTCTAGGCCTTAGTCAGCCTGTTGTCAGGCGAAAGATTCAGCAAATGTACATCGATTATCATTTATTGCACGAGAAGAGAGCAAACGGAGAGGTTGTCGTCTTTATTAAGAACTTGTCTACAGAGTTTGCCGCCAACTGAATTGGATGTCGATAGCGAAGAAGAAATACAACCGAAAACCAAGGCAAAGAAGAAGGGGTAAGGAAATCTTGCTCGCTTCAGTAAAGAACATGTTTGCTGCTTGCAATTAGGCCTTTGTTGCAAGTCTTGTTATATGTTGCAAAGAATCACAGAACAACAAGATTCAGAAACACGTCCTGAAATAAATCAAGATTCTCTCAGGAAAACGTTTTTCCTACTATAACGGTCTAATGTTCTGATGTTTTATACTCGGATAAGTGTCAGAGGAAAAGCTTTAATGTACTCAAATGTTTTCTTTTTTCAAAGCCATTTTTAATTTTTTTACCACTAAAAAGATTGTTTCTTATAACTGTCTATTTGCTTTATGAGCAATGAGCCTAAGGGGAATGGCCTTTCAACCATAAAAAATGCACATCTCTAAAGGGACGCTGCAACTGTTAGCTAGCAACTCAAATTTTCAAGCTTAATGCGACCATCGTGCAACTGTACATGGCAACATTAAGCTTGAAACTCGGAGTTGCAATTTAGAACCGTCCTGTTCTGTACACCTAAGCGTGTGTACAGCTCTCCAATACGGCATCGTGCTCTTTATTACAGACCACCAAACAGTAAATTTGTACATCTAGATGCTCATACTTTGCTCATAACTTTGCAGCGACGGCTAAGATACGTTAGTGATTATTTAGGCCTAATTTTAATCTTGCTTGGCAATTTGCTGCTAGCAGGCTACAGCGAGTTGCAAAGCTTGTCCATTCGCAATGTTTCTTTTCCCGTTCGAAAATGTCTGATATCTGCCCCATTTGCGAGAACTGTTGCAGTTATGAAGTTTAATTATATTCAAATTATTAACACGAACTTTACTTTTGAACAGAAAATCTAGGAAAAAACCGAAATTACGAAGTGTATCATGGGATGCTGATTGCTATCATGCCGGAATGACTCCTGCGCAGCGTCGAAAAGTTCAGAAGAAATTTATGTCGGGAGAACTGCGTATCGTTGTAGCAACGACTGCCTTTGGAATGGGTCTTGACAAATCGGATGTTAGAGCAATTATTCACTATAATATGCCAAAAAGTTTTGAAGGATTTCTTCAGGAAATTGGCCGTGCAGGGAGAGATGGATTGCCAGCTCATTGTCATATATTCTTAGATGAAGAGGTAGTCAAATATTGATAATTCTTTGTTAACAATTGTACATTTGAAATTATCACTTAGTATAGTTACTTGGTTACTATTAATTTGGTTATTGTTTTTAATAATTTTTTACCTACAAAAGAATGAATAAGCCTTTATCTGGTTTTTCCTTGGCAAGAAACATTTTAAATATTCACAGTTACCGCACTAAAATTGATTTTATTCTTTTCTTTTCTTGTATCATTTTTTATCGTAGCCCAATAGCCCAATTTTCAGGTACCTTCGCTGTATGTGTTAGAGGTCTTTAAATCTGTCTACAACTAGTATTACCAGAAATACTAAAAAAATATAAGAGGGAGAGGGTTTTAGAGAGGGACTTTGGGGGTCAGACTATAGTTTGTTCCTGTAAGATGTTAAATCTTTGTGGAAGTTGTGTTTTTACCTTCAATTTGGTAAAAAATTTCAATTTCTTACACTAAACTTATGCAATGCTAATTTGTGACATAGTTATGAATAAACATAGAATTGTGTTACAATTGTAAGACTCCTTTAAACGTTGCTTCTTGTTCCAGGCAAAGGATTTGTGTGAACTGAGACGCCATACTTACGCAAACTCAGTTGATGGCAATTCGGTAAAGAAGCTGGTGAAGAGAGTGTTTAAAAAATGCGACTGCAAGAAGAGGCACGAGGAAGCACTGAAGCACAAGACGCGGGAAGGAGGTAGTGTAGATTCAGAACAGACCGGGAAGATGCTATCAGGTGATGGTGAGTTTATGAAAAATGTCGGAAAAACTGACGCCCATACCTCTGACCAGCAACTTTTAAATGACGATTTTGTTGACAATTGCTTTAAGGACGATCTTGACATCGATGCTTTGACCCAGGAAGAAAGTTCTGCAGATTGTGAACTTCAGGTTAGTTCAGCTATTAATGTAGGTGACGTCACACACATGAGCAATAAACTGAGTGCCGAACCAGATGCCCGTTCTGCATCGAGCGAAGCACTTCGGCAGTTATTACCAGGAGATCAATCGACTAGCGTTCCGTCGCACCCGGTTGACGATTCACCAGGCACGATAGGCGATCAGGGTACTTCCAATACGAATCAACCTCAATTGATTAGTAATCACTGCAATCAAGAAGATCAATGCGGGGGTAATCAAGAAGATCAATGCTGGGATAATCAAGAACGAGTTTGCTCAGGCCACCATGTGACGTTTTCAGTTCAGCAATCAGTCCAAGCACTTGATATCCCAGAAGAGAACATTGCCACGTTGTTATCTTATTTAGAATTTCTACGTGAGCCTCCTGTGACGTTGTTAAATCCAATCAAATCCAGCTGTACTTTGCAATGTTACGGAGGAGCAAGGCAGATGCAATTGCTTGCGATGAAGTTCCTGCCAGTAACTGCTGTGTTTAATAACATGCGCAGGAATCGTTTGAAGCTAGCGGATAGCAAAGCGCTTACATTTAATGTTGTGGAGGTGGCGGATGAAATGGGATGGGACCTGGAACCGATTTATCGAGAACTGCGATCGGTGCAGTGGAATACCTCGTTTTCGCAGAGCCACAATGACAGCCTCATTGGAAAGTCTGGTGTTTTGGTTGAATTTGATGATCCTTCTTTTCATGTCATCGCTCCAGGTACTGTTTAAGAATTATTATCAATACAGCATTCATTATTTCACATTGAGCAAAACAATTTCGAATTTATGAATTTTCTAAGGATGATATCTTTTTACAGGCAAAGGTAGTGTTATCATTTGAGAGAGATACTTAATTTAAAACTGTTGAATTTTCAACATCCTTCTAAGGTATTGTTATGATACTAAATGTTCTGCCAGGTCGAGAGCTGAATTTCAGGCAGGTTGTAAAGTTTCACGCAGTTAGCATAGTGAGGGGAAGGCAAGAGGGGGCGGACGCCCCCTTCCCCCCCTCAAATGGGAAAAATTGTCTTTGAAAAGGGCGTTTTTGTCGTCTCTAAGGTTCAGTGTGAAGGGATATGATGCTTTGGAGCGTTTGACATTTGTGACGTATTTGTTGGCTGTACGTAGATCAGATCTAGTCGTTAAAAGCAGTTGTCGATTTAGCTTATTCTCCTTCCCAATGTTCGAGTTTCACCAAGAATCCATCTATTACTTTTTACGTTGTCATGCAAAAAACGCAACAGGAATACAGCCATTTTGTTTCATAGCGACCTTATATAAGAAGCTGACCACAGTAGCCATCACCCTCAATTTTAAGAAGCTGCTGAAGGTCCTACTTTTAAAGGTGGGGTGGTGGTACTCACTCTTTTCAACGATTAGACACCTATCTCACGTTACGTGTTTGTTTTTCTAAAACGTACCTCTCTTGCATTAGGTATTTAAGAAATCTTTGGGGAGCTTTTATCTTTTAAATCTACAACAACAAATTAGGAAATTTAATGCTAATATCGAATTTTGTTTCTTATTAAATTGAGTTTAGCCTTAATAACCTCTTGCAGTATATCGCTGCTCTAAGTATAGTTTCCGCTTTATATTATTCCTGCTCCTTTGTATCCTTGCGTATTATTCGTTTCCAGGCGACCTGTGTGATGACGAGCGCGACTACGTGTGCAGCGTTCTCCTCAAAACAGTAAAGGAACAAGAAGAGACAAGACTTCTGCAACTTGATGCACTTTATAACATCCTTGATAGATCATCAAATCAAACGTATCATGACGTCATCGAAAAACACAACCCCGAAGCTGACAAGCAGTTGAGAAAGAGCATTCGGGAATATTTTGAATGCGAACCGACTGAGATGAAGTCACTTCTGAACAGGTTGTCACCCCATAAAATCGATATAGAAGTCCCTCAGAGTAAGTGGGATGTGATTGCCCGTGATGTCCGGACGATGTTATGCACCAATACTGATGTCATGTTCACTGGCCGGGCTTTGGCAAGAATATTCCACGGAATTGATAGCCCATGTTTTCCTGCAACTGTTTGGGGTCGAAATCGTAGATTCTGGCGCCAGTACATCGATGTTGACTTCAACGATCTCCGAAAATTTATCACTGATGAAATAATTAAATACAGGACATAATATTATTTACATTTTTCCTTTTAACACACTTTTCAATTTGTACAGTTGTAAGATATCTTCTTTTTCGACGTTTCTCTTTTTTGTTTTAATGTTTTTCGACGATGGTGGATGGGCCAAATTGACCATGCCCCCCCTGTAATGGTTCCTCAAAAATTGCGAAGCAATAAACGCATTCCTTGTGATTGGCCACCAAGACTACTATCCAAAGAATAAACAACCACAAACTTACTATGTATCTTGTCCAATTAAGCGTGGTGTGATTAGAAAATAGTAATTTTTCCTTGCGAAGAAATATTTAACAAAAAACGTACCTCATTGGCAGAGCCGATGCCAACAGAGGGCGCATCGCCCCCCCCCCCCTTATAAGGCTGTTTTTCGGAAATCCAGAATGCTTGTTGGAATGTTTTAGGATTCTGTACAAGTCATATCCGAGAGACTGACTGATGATGATATTCTTAGCTTTCCATATTTTATTATTAGCAATTTTCCTTTAAATCAATTTTTTATGTTGCATCGGCTGAAAATAGTTCCTTGCGGAAAAATTAGTCCTTGTCTTGTGGTCCTTGTCTTGACTAGTCACTTCAGCAAGAAGGCAACTACACCTTGGGGAATCTATCTGAATCTAAAGCAAACTGGGTTGGACAGTTGGCTACTTGACCTATATCTATCAAAAGGGAAATGACAAATAGATACGCATGCGTAGTATTCAATTTACCATTGTAGTAGATATGACGTCGGAAACATAATGGTTTCTACTCAGCGAATGGTCGCGCATTCGCAGCGAATGAGAAAGTTCAATTTGCTCATGCCACAATGTGCATTCGCTCAGTCGCGCGACCAGAGCGAATAAAATGGAAACCCCCCTTCATACGTGCAGAAAACTGTAAAGGCTGGTTTCCACTTTATTCGCTCTGGTCGCGCGACTGAGCGAGTTCACATTGATTCGATTTCGCCAAGTCGCGCGACCAGAGCGAATCATGTGGAAATGTTGTTTAGAACCCGGTTTTAAACAGAGTTAATCACCCCTTTGATGCTATCATTTAACCTCGCTTTCACTTTCTGTCACGTGCAGGCTATCCTAGGACATCCGGGACATTTGTAGGTTTATAAGGGATGCACGAGTGCTACGCCCCCTCTGCAAGTTTTATGCATGCTGCAAACGGTTGTTTGCCGCTGCAGCAATGTTCAATAGGGATTAAACCAGCCTTAACGGACGGCCGCCTGACCTGTCAACGTGATTTTCAATTTATTGCCTTTGAGCATGCGCCAATTTAATCGCGACGTACGCGCGGCCAAGTGGAGGTCGGCCTTAACGACATTGGTGATATTTACGCAGGCCATTCAGTGATACAATAGCAGAAGGAAATGTTTTGCTTGTTATCGCTAGTCTTCACAACGCGACGCAGTGCTTTGTTTTGTTTGTTTGTATAATACCCCGGTTATCGAAAAGCTCATTAATAATTCATGAGCATACACAGTCCACAAGTCTATTTCGCTTTTCCCCTCCCACCGCGCCCGTCTCATTCACAGAAGTCCACAGGAGGGAAGAAAATACACTCTCTCAAGCATGAAATAGACTTGGAGCAAGTCTAGCAAACAAGGTAACTGGAATTTTTTCTTTTGATATGTGATCCTGACAACATGACGACCATGCAACTCACTCCACTATCTGAAAGTGAAACCGAGCGGTTGAAGAAGGTGTACCCACATACATTCGTTAAATTGGGGCAGATGTACGTGAGAGTTGTGCCAGGAAACTGCATTTTGCCTAAAGCCTATGAGAAATACAAGGATCGATTTAAGAATTGGGACGTCCGCTCAGAAGATGTTTATGTTTTTGGCTTTCCTAAAAATGGTACAACCTGGGTACAAGAGCTCGTCTGGTGCCTACAGAACAACTGTGACATAAACAAAGCCAAAGCCATTTCATCGCTGGAAAGAACCCCATTTTTAGAAGGACCAGTTATTGTTGACTTTTTGGATAAGGCTCGCTCTCGCATTGAAGGTTTCCACGAAATGGTAGAAAAAATGGATTCACCGAGAGTCTTTAAATCTCACCTTCCATTTTGCCATTTTCCCGACGACTTACTCGAAAAAAGCAGGGTTGTGATATGTTTTAGAAATCCGAAAGACACGTTGGTCTCGTTTTTCCATCATCAAAAGTTATTTCACTCTTTAGATTTCAGTGGTGATTTCGCAACTTTCTTCGATCTTTTCATGGATAATCTGTTACTTTACACGCCATATTTTGAATACACCATTGAAGCTTGGAAGCGACGAAATCACCAAAATGTTTGCCTTTTGTTTTATGAAGAACTAAAAGCTGATTTGGCTGGCAATATCAGAAAGGTTGCAAAATTTCTGGGAAAGGAAATCACAGAAGAGCAAGTTGGGATTTTGATTGATCATTTGAGCTTTAATAAAATGAAACAAAATAAGTCTGTGAATTTAGAAGGACTCCAAGATGGAAAAGATATGAAGAAGGAGGGGAGCTTCATTCGAAAAGGGGAAGTAGGAGACTGGAAGAATTACTTCACTGTAGAGATGAACAAGCGAATGGATGAAGCAATTGAAAAGTATTTGAAGCCTGTTGGACTTGAATTTCGCTATGAGTAAGTGTAGTAACATCTTAAAGTACACAAAAAAGGAAAATATTTTCAATGAAACAATTTTTTGGTCTATTGCTGGCTTATTGATTTTTGCAAGTATAATATCAAGGGTTGTTCCACAAAGGTAGGTTTTCTCACTGTTCATGCTGAAGTTTGATTTGATACATTAAATATTATTAGAGACGGGAACAGGCTAAAACGAGTGTTGCTCGAGGTATATATAGTCGGATTCTCTACGTTTGGTTTTCAGTTTAAAAGTCTCATAAAAATATGAATATTGAAGAAAACAGATAATTGTTACTGGGCCTAAAGTTTTCGTCAACAATTTTATCACAGGTTCCAAAGGTTGTGTTCAGTGCTTTATATATGTTGAGAGATGTTGGAATATTTCAGATGCATTGTGACACAGAATAGTGACTGTGATGACACACTGCCAGCATTGTAAGATCTATGAAAGATCAATGTTATTGAGAAAGTATCACACACCGTGTGTTGTGAGACTTTAGTTATCCTAACAATCTCGCTAACAATAATCCCTAAAGACTCAGATAGCACGAACAAACACAAAAAGTTCACGTACTCCTTTGAGCCACTTCAACGTATTCTGAAAATTCAAACTTTACATGCTGTATTTATACTTTGAAGAAAGAGGATATATATTTAGAAAATCATGAGTAAGTTTCATCAACGACATGAAGTAAGTAAAAAGTACGACGTGAAAACATGGGAAAGGAAGGGAAGGGCTGAATAGGTACCTATGCTAAAACAAGCTTAATGACGCTAAGCTCAACAAAAACATACGTAAATGCTAACTGTGATACATGAAAAGCGAAATAAACAATGATGACTAAACTAGGCATTACGGTCTAACAATCCTGGGATCCCAAACTGTATCGATCCGTAAATTTCGCTTGCGTTTACACGGGATCGATCCCAAAACATTATGTGTGTACACGGGATCGATCCCAGATCGGCCAGATGTTTTTCAATGGTAGGGGATAACCAAAGACGCTGTTGTCAAATTCAGACAACAGATAAAAATAAACAAGAGTGGACATAATCGATGGAAATTTCCTGTTCCAGTCATTGGAGGTTTCTGAAAACCGAGATATCCACAAAGCAAGCTCATTTTTTTAAATTACATTTTCTATAAGAAACGAATACTGGATAATCAGAAATAATTATGAAACTTTAGTACTCAAAGTAAAAAGTTAAAGAAACACCAAGGTCTCTGAAAATCGTGGATATCCATCAAGATGACTTGTTGTCTGGCACAAAACGTCAGACAAAGAAAAGGAAAAGATTCTTCCCTGATCTTAGTACAGCATTAGAACTGAAGAGAATCTTATGATAGTAATGTCACGCACAGTTGAAAACAATAGGAACATGGGCCGGGTCACACTATAAAGGGGTCTTTGTGGATATCATATACCGAGATTCCGCAAGAAAATGTTCATACTACTGCGATTCATCAATTTGAATTTCAATTCCTATTTGGTGCGAACTACAGTAAACACCCATGTATAAGAATCTGTTGAGATGACGTATTAAAAATGCCTGGGAAATATTGGTTTGGTCTCTCCCTTGCTGGAAACTCTCCAGCACGGTTTAGTCACATGATTATGACATCAATCAACACAGCCGCCGAGAAGTGGGGCAGATCAAGTGTTCGTATAAGGAGATTAAATCGTGCTATTGTTTAGTTTTGTTATCTTTATAGTTGTGCTGGAAACGTGCTCACACATGTGTTGTGGGAAATTAGTAACTTGTCAGTACGTATAGATTTAGTTATCCGCATGTTTAAGAAACCAAATTAGATACTTACAGATACAGTAAAATTAATAGACTCGTGGAAACAGAAATTAAGGAACCATAAATGCACACAACATCCTGCATGATGCACAGGCACATGGTTAAATCGTAGTAAAAACCGTAAGTAAAGCAGATTAATCAGTATTATTAGATAAATGGAGCAATTTCGTATAAAAGATTTAAATAGAAACACTAAAGTAGAGTTAGAGTAGAGTCGCTCGAAATGTAGGTAAGAGACGAGCAACGTAGAGTCGCCTAATAATTGTATGTGGAATAAAACAGAAAATTAAAGATGTACGAAAACGATATGGTCTTTTTCTTGAGAAATTCGGTTCACTTCTGAAACCTCTTTCGAATCAGTAGAGTGAAGCAATTAATGCAACAAGTGGTCCACCGCGAGCCAGAGGTTTACAGTGAATATGGAGAATTTAGAAAAGGACAAGAAGAAGAGAAGTCTATTCAGAAGAAATGTTACGAAGTTGGTGAACAAAGTGAAAGATATATTGGATTCTCCAGATGTGGAAGATGGATTGGTCGAGCATCTGCGTAAGGAGCTGCTGGAACGACAAATAGAGCTGAAGGAAGTTGACGATAAAATTTTGGATTCACTGCTGGAAATCGAAGAAACAGATGAGCAAGAATTGGATAGAGAAAGTGAAGAGGCGAGTAGCTATAAGGAAAAAATTTCATTTGCCATCAGCAGGATCGATCGATTTCTAAAACCGCCAGAACGAAATTCGCACAACACGAGAAGTTTGTCACAGGACAGCTTAAATTCCAATTCGTCGAGCGAAACCAAGTTGGTCAAAAAAGTGAACATCAAATTGCCGAAATTGGAGCTGAAAAAATTCGGAGGAAAAATTCACGAATGGCCGGAATTTTGGGATGGATTTCAAAGCGTGCATGGAAACCCCGATCTCGCGGACTGCGACAAGTTTAAATACCTGAAGAGTTTTTTAGAGGAACCAGCCAGACGGGTTGTAGCTGGAATGCCGATGACGGAGGAAAATTACAAGATTGCCGTGGATTTGCTGCAGAAGCGATTCGGGAGAAAGGAAGTTATACAGCAAGCGCACATCGGACATCTTATGGGGCTTCAGCCGGTATTCAACGAAAAATCCACCACACGGTTGCGGAATCTGCATGATGAAATCGAGACGCATTTCCGTGGACTCGAGGCCATGGGGGTAAACAAATATTCGTATTCTTCGATCGTCGTGCCATGCCTGATGGAGAAAATTCCGGAGAATATGAGGAGCCAAATGATCAGGAATTCAAGGGAAAACTATCTAAGTTGGGCAGTTGACGACTTACTGGCTTATATGGAACAAGAACTGCACATAAAGGAATGCCAAGTGCCATTTGCCAAGAAGGAGAACGCTGAGTTTGGAGCAAGGCCTAGACTTGACAGGGGACATGGCGGCACCGCATCATCATTGCACGTTGGCAGCAAAACTGAAGAAGGTAGCTGTGTTTTTTGCAGAAAAGGACACGCCCCTGAGGCATGTAACAATGTCAAAGGAGCAGAAAGGCGTAGAAACATGCTTATGAGATATGCCAAGTGTTTTTTGTGTTTAAGATCAGGGCACCGTGCTTATAATTGTAGGAGTAATCTTAACTGTAGCACGTGTAAGGGAAGGCATAATGTTGCAATTTGTTCTAAAGCAGAGAAGGTGCAATTTGATAAGCTTAATCGTAGTGATAAGGAAACCGAAGGGAATAGATCATCTGCTGCCCAGTTAAGCCCAAATGCACCGTCATGGATAGGAAGTACCGGCTCAGGGGGGAACGTAGCACTCCAGACTGCTGCAGCGAAGGTTAACGGGCATAGATTACGTGTTCTTTTTGACTCAGGAAGCCACAGATCGTTTATAACTTCGCAAACTGTCAGCAAGCTAGGACTAGAAATCGTTAGGGAGGAAACCTTAGGAATAAAGCCCTTTGGGAGTGAAAGTGCAGAGTACAAAGTGAGAGAAGTTGTTCGAGTGCCATTGTCTTCACAGGACGGAATGAGGAAAATTGTTATTGAATGCTTTGTTGTTGATAACATATCTAACATTAGCAATGTACACCCTGAAGTTGTTAGAAAATCTTATCCTCACTTGCATGAAATCTGGTTCTCAGATGTTTGTAGGCTGGAAACATTAACTGTAGAAATTCTGGTTGGGTCAGACTTCATGTGGAGCTTCATGGAAGGTGAAATCAAACGAGGGGGGCCTGGAGAACCGGTTGGTGTCAAAACAGCACTGGGCTGGGTACTTTCAGGTCCATTGGAAGGTAACAAGTTGATTTCTTATGAATTCAATGTAAATTTTGTGCCAGAAGAAACATCCACATTATTTGTTAGACAGGATCTTGATTTGCATAATAAAATTGATAAGTTATGGAACCTAGACTCTATTGGAATTAAAGAGGAAAATAATGTATATGAAATGGTCTTGGATAACCTAACTTTTGATGGCAAAAGATATTCTGTTGGTTTACCGTGGAAAACTGGCCACAAAATCTTGCCAACTAATTTTGACAATGCATATGGCAGATTAAACAGTCTTGTTAATAAGCTTAAGAAAAATCCATCACATTTTAAGAAATATGATGATATAATAAGGGAACAAGTTGAACAAGGCATAGTAGAGCAAGTGACAGATTTGGAGCTTGCAGCAGAAACGCATTATTTACCTCACATGGCAGTCATCAGAGAGGAGGCAGAAACTACTAAGGTGAGGATTGTTTTTGATGCATCTAGTAAAGATAAGAAACAGGGTACATCATTGAATGATTGTTTGCATGTAGGACCATCCTTGACACCCCTAATTTTTGACATTTTACTCCGGTTTAGAGAAAACAAAGTAGCATTGGTCGGAGACATAGAAAAAGCCTTCTTAAGCATAGAAGTAGATGCAGCAGACAGAGACTTCTTGAGGTTTTTATGGTTAAATGATATTGAAAGTGAAAATCCTAAAGTTTGCGTTTTTCGATTTAAAAGGGTAATTTTTGGTGCCAATTCTTCTCCATTTCTGTTAAACGCAGTCTTGCGTCATCATATTAATCAGTATAAGGAGATTGACCCTCAATTTGTTGTTAAGTTAATAGAAGGATTCTTTGTGGATGATCTAGTTACCGGAGGGAATAGTAAGGAAGACGCTAAATCCCTATTTAATAAGGCAAAAGAAAGAATGTTAGAGGGAGGCTTTAGGTTAAGGAAATGGAAAACAAATGATGACGATTTAGCACAGGAGATTTTGAAGGACGAAGGTGCAGTAGTTGTAAGAAGTGCAACAGATGACATCACTTATGCTAAGGAAACTTTAGGAGGAGTAAGCACTGATGTTAAGAAGACTAAGGTTTTAGGAGTTATTTGGGACAATAAGAATGATAAGTTAGAGTTAAATTTTAGTAGGATAGATAAAAAGGCTATTCCACTCACTAAGCGTAGTATGCTGAGTACACTTGCAGCTATTTTTGATCCCCATGGAATAGTCAGTCCCATAGTGGTAACTGCCAAGATCCTTTTTCAGGAAGCATGCATGTTAAAATTAGGATGGGACGACCCCCTACCAGAATCTTTAGTTGGTAAATGGACAAGCTGGGTGAAAGACCTCAACGCCGTTGGCAACATTACCCTACCAAGATGTCTTTATGATAAGAGTGAGGGGGAAATAAGAAATGTAGAGCTCCACGGTTTTGGAGATGCTAGCTGTAAAGGGTATTGTGCTGTTGTATATCTTACTTATGAAACGGATGCAGGGATTAATACTATATTACTTTGCTCTAAAAGTAGGGTTGCACCATTAAAGGAATTATCAATACCACGTTTAGAACTTTTGTCTGCCAGAATTTTAGCCACATTGGTAGATTCTGTTAGAAAGGCACTTGCTTCACAAGTAAAAATTGATACAGTAAAACTGTGGCTGGATAGTAAGACAGCATTAAGTTGGATTCATCATAAGGGTGAATGGAAACAATGGGTTCAATTTAGAGTAGCAGAAATTTTGAAGGTTACGCAAATTGAGGACTGGGGGTATGTTAGAGGTACTGAGAACCCTGCAGACATAGGTTCAAGGGGCACCTCTGCTAGCCAGCTCAAAGAAAACAAATTGTGGTGGGAAGGTCCAACCTGGTTACAAAAGGGTAGAACAGAATGGCCAGGGGGTATAGAACTAGAAGATACAGAAGAAGTAAATAAGGAGAAAAAGAAAACCAGTGTTTTGATAACAGTTGCAGAACAACCAAAAGGTATAGGCAAGGTAGTTGATATAAACAGGTATAGCAGCCTTCGTAAATTGCTTAGAGTAACAGCCTTTATTTACAGGTTTATATCAAATTTGAAAGCTAAATTGAATAAGCAGCCTGTAAATCAATCACCGCTGGACCCTGAAGAGATAGTGCAGGCAGAAAAGAAATGGATAAAGGATGCACAATTGCTAATAAAGGAAGAGAAGTCGTATGACAGAATAAAACTTCAACTTGGTGTACAAGAAGTTGATGAATTATTAGTTTGTAAAGGCCGATTAGACAACTCTGAATTGAAACTAGAGTCTAAACATCCAATAATTTTGCCCAAAGAACACCACTTAACAGAATTGGTAGTGAGGGATTGCCACAAGGCAGTTTTTCATGGGTTAGTAAGAGCAACATTAGCTGAGGTAAGAACACGATTTTGGATTTCAAAGGGTAGGCAATTTGTGAAAAAGATCTTAAAATCTTGTTCTATTTGTAGAAAACTGGAGGGTAAAGCTTATGGAGCACCACCAACAGCTCAGCTGCCAGATTTCCGAGTGACCATGGCTAAACCATTTGCAAATGTTGGCATTGACTTTGCTGGACCGCTCTACATAAAGGCAAGCAATAGTGAAATGACAAAGGTTTACATTTGCTTATTTTCTTGTTGTGTAACAAGGGCCTTACATTTAGAGTTGGTGCAGGACTTATCAGCCTCAGTTTTTCTAAATTGTTTGAGACGATTTTGTGCTAAGAGAGGTACGCCAGAAGTCATTAATTCAGATAATGCCAAAACATTCAAAGCAACTGCAAAGTTTTTGAAGAAATTGAGCAATAATCAAGAGATAAAAACATTCTTGGAAATTAAAAGAATTAAGTGGAAATTTAATTTAGAAGTTAGCCCATGGCAAGGAGGGCACTTTGAAAGGATGGTACGTAGTGTAAAGAGATGCTTAAGAAAGGTACTTGGAAATGCCAAGGTATCCCATGATGAACTATGTACTTTACTGGCAGAGGTAGAATGTGTGCTCAATAATAGACCCCTGACCTACTTGTATGATGAGCTTGGTGGAGAAGTCCTTACCCCATCTCATTTAGTCATGGGGAGGAGGTTGAACTTGTTGTCGTCAGGCATAGAATATAGGAATAAGAGCAAGGAAAATCAGTCATCTTTAACTAAACGTTTCTTGCATTTAACCCGATTATTGAATCATTTTTGGAATAGATGGAAAAAAGAGTACCTTGTAAACCTTCGGGAGTCACACAAAATGGTGAGTAATAAACAGCAAGTAATCAGAACTGGAGACATAGTATTGGTACAAGATGACAACTTGAAAAGAGGAGAATGGAAGGTAGCCAAGGTGGAAGAGCTAATTGCAGGGAAAGATGGACATGTTCGCGGAGCAAAGGTACGCAGAGTCGGAAAGGGTAAGTATGAAATATTAAATAGACCTATTCAAAAACTGTACCCATTTGTAGACGCGGGTGAGGAAGTTAAAGAATCGAAAAAAGAAGGGAACGTAATGCATCAGGGAGGAAAGAAGCAAGAGAAAGGGAACGCAGTTGAGGGGAGAAGTGAGAATGAGCAACAGGACCAATCCCAGGCACACCAAGCCACAGGGACCCGAGATACTAGGGCAGCCGCTAGGGACGCACGTCTCAAAACTAAGTTATTGCTTGACTCGTAGGAACTAGTCAAGGAGGGGGGTGTGTGCTGGAAACGTGCTCACACATGTGTTGTGGGAAATTAGTAACTTGTCAGTACGTATAGATTTAGTTATCCGCATGTTTAAGAAACCAAATTAGATACTTACAGATACAGTAAAATTAATAGACTCGTGGAAACAGAAATTAAGGAACCATAAATGCACACAACATCCTGCATGATGCACAGGCACATGGTTAAATCGTAGTAAAAACCGTAAGTAAAGCAGATTAATCAGTATTATTAGATAAATGGAGCAATTTCGTATAAAAGATTTAAATAGAAACACTAAAGTAGAGTTAGAGTAGAGTCGCTCGAAATGTAGGTAAGAGACGAGCAACGTAGAGTCGCCTAATAATTGTATGTGGAATAAAACAGAAAATTAAAGATGTACGAAAACGATATGGTCTTTTTCTTGAGAAATTCGGTTCACTTCTGAAACCTCTTTCGAATCAGTAGAGTGAAGCAATTAATGCAACAATAGTTTAAAAGAAAAACGTCTCTTTTTTATTTGCTCGACCCTATAATTACAACAGAATCATTTGCTCGACCCTTTAATTTTTTGCTCCTTCTTCTTCCTCTTATTCTTCCCTTCCATTTTTCTTCCTCTTTCTTGTCCTCTTCTTTTTCCTCTTCTTCATCCTCTTCATCTTCTTCATCTTCTTCTTCTTTGCCTTAGTCCCAACTGGGGTCGGCCATTCTTGTACGTCGCCGCCAATATGGTCTATCCTGAGAGCCTTCTTTCCGGATGTTTTTCTTTCTCATATCTTCTTCAACCATGTCTTTACACTTCAATCTTTGTCTTCCTACAGATCTTTGATCTTCCACAGGTAGTTCCCATGCTTCCTTCACTGGGTCATCTTCATCTCTTCTCATCACATGACGTAACCATCTCAATCTGGATTCCCTAATCTTCTCTACAATACTAGCCACTTTAGTTTCAGTTCTGATATCCTCATTTCTTCTTCTTTCTCTTAGCGATATACCCAGCATCCATCTCAACTTGCTCATATCTCTTCTGTCCAGCAAGAGTTCTTCTTTTCTTCTAAGTGCCCATATATCTGCTCAATACATCATTATTGGTCAAACAATTGTACAATAAACTTTTATCTTTAGTTTCTTAGGCATCTTTTTATCCAAAACTACACTGCTAACTTCTTTCCACTTCTTCCAACCAATTTTATTCTTTCCCTGACATCGTCTTCTGTGCCTCCCTCTTTCATCATTTTTCCTCCAAGGTACTTGATCTTATCTTCTTGCTTCAATCTAGTTTGATGGATGTCCTCTATTTCAAAAGCTTCTTCATCTATTGCTCTTTTTGCACTAACCATAGCCTCGGTAGCAATTACCTTTAGGCCTCCTTTTTCCATGCTTATCTGCCATCCTGCTAGTCTAATTGGTAGGTTTTCTTTACTTTTAGCCATGATTACCAAATCGTCCGCACAAAGTAGTTCCCAAATGCCTATAATGGAAAGGATATAGTGCAGATCCCTTATGTAGACCAAATTCTATTTCCAACTCTCGGGTGTTTCCGTGTACTATGTTAACTCTTTCAAACAACAGAATCTGGTGTTTTAAAGGGGCTGTGTCGCTGTGTCACGGTTTTGTAAACTAACCAAATACATGGGGCATTGTGCGTTTTTCCACACTGGGATCATGACGGATGGTGCTCCGGTACTTCAGTAAGTTCGATCAATTGTATTTTATGAATGTATTTGCCGAACTTGGAAAGGATAATTACTATGTTTCCACATTTGTACGGACAATCGACACCAAATGTGTCAAGCCATTGGCATTAGAGATTAAACAACAAAATGATTACTCCAAAATTGTCCTGCAAACTTTGAAAATGTTTTCGCTAATAACTTGAAAATATAGGCTGGAAAACAGTCAATGACATGATTAAACATGATAGCAGGACGACAAAACATAAATCTTTAAACAATCTTGTCCCCAATATATAAGCGATATGTTCAGAAGTAGTTCGCAAAGTACAGCTTGGCAGCTGCGTAATGCAGACACTGACTTAAAGCTTCAAAGAATAACACAAGCAAAGGGGCGCTAAACTTTGGAATAACCTAGATTCCGAAGCTAAGAAGGCAAGATCTCTTAGAACATTAAAAAACTTTGCTTCAAAATTTATTGGCTTTGCTTGTTTTGTTTTAATACTCCAGCTTCGGATTGCTTCAGGTTTTTAGCTATGGAAGATATTTGTATCTGATGTTAATCGGGAAACAGAAGTTGTAATAATGAAAAGAGTATTAAAAATGCGAAGGTATAATGGCTTAGAAGTGGTTGGGTATCGTATCTTATGATCTAATGTAAATTTTTACTTTATTCTATTATTTGTTAGTTTTTCTTTTAGTTTTGATGCATGGCCCCTTGTAAACCAGCATTGCTGAATGGGCTACTATGCTTAAATAATTGAAAATGAAATGAAAAATGAAATAGCTTGTATCGGTAAGGTAGGTTTTTTGGTGTCATTTCGGCCTATTTCTTTTAACTGCTCCCTTCGAGCTGCTGTATCCAGGCTGTAAAAGTGGCGATGGCTTTTTTTGCATTGCCATCCTTCATCCAAAGAAATATAGTGATAAGACCGTAGAAAGAACCTTCATTGTAATTTTCTTTCACAGAACATACCAAAATGCGAAAGCTTCGCACGATGGGCATGAGCACGGATATAAAACACTGTGTTGTTCCATATTGATTCTCCATATGGTGTGTTGCCACGCGTGCACAACTTTCGCACAAATTGCGTGTTGCCACGTGGGATGTCACAACACAGCCCTTTTAAGAATCTGTAGGCTTGAAAACCCTCAGCATAAATTGAAAACCCTCAGCATAAAATAACCCACCTAGCCTGCAACTGGTGGCCAAAAAGGCTGGGGGAGAAAACCACTGTTCCGCAGATTTTTACTTGAAATTGGCCGTTCCGATCATTTTTGGCCTAAATTACGCGTCCCGTCAGTTTGTAGTTAAAATGATGGTACTAATTATTATTATTAGATATTATCATCCGAAGAGGCCATCAGAAATTCATCTTCGGAAATTCAGCAGATCTGGAGTCGTCGAACAACATCTGCTCAACTTTTTGGCTTTCATCTCAGCTTCCGTTAGATTTCTCTGTTTGTTCTGTGAGATTTGTAAGAAGTCTAGGACCACAGCATCGTCTGGACTACTACATAGTCTTTTCCTGACGGTTTGTGCATGGCAGACAGCAACACCATAGGTGGAGGCGAATGTCCTCAATTCATGGAAGTCACAAGCATCCATCTTCTCGACTAGCAGTGGCTTTATCTCTTAAAGGTCACAGAAGTTTGTCATACGTTGGGGCCTTGGATTCACACTTGTGAAACATGAAATGACGAAATGGATAACCGTTTCACGCCTTGCACCCCCTAAAACTGTCATTGTTAAGTGGTCGCAATTGTTTTGATCCACCACTGTTATCGGTCAGTTTCTGCCGCGGACGGAGACTCGTTGTATTTATAGTTGCGATAATAGCAATTTGCCAGGCTATTGAAGATTAGGTTTGTGAGTTTGTTGTTTATAATTTACTTCATCTTTACCGAGGCGGTGTGCTTGGTTCGTTGGTGTTTTCTGCAGTGAACCGAGAGATCGTTTTTCGGGTTTTACCCGGTTTTTGTTCTTGATTTGCCACAAGGTTAATAAGATCTCGTTCTCTATCCATGGTGGCTGGAGTCTTATGGTTCATTCTTCAGACAAAATGGAGACCATCCAACTTGTGCCACTCTCTGACAGCGACACTGAGCGGTTGAAGCAGGTTTACCCAACTCCATTCGTTAAACATGGACGGAGGTATATTAGAACAGTGCCTGGAAACAGCATTTTGCCCAAGGCCTATGAGAAATTCAAGGATCGATATAAAAATTGGAAAGCGCGTGCAGAAGATGTTTATATTTTTACCTTTCCTAAAAATGGCACAACCTGGGTACAAGAGCTTGTCTGGTGCCTACAGAACAACTGTGACATAGACAAGGCCAAAGCCATTTCAGCATGGGAAAGAGTTCCTTTTTTAGAAAACCCCGTTATTGTCCATTTTATAGATGATGCTCGTCCCCGCTTCAATGGCTACCTCGAGATGGTAGCGACCATGGATTCACCGAGAGTCTTGAAATCTCATCTTCCGTTTGGCCATTTTCCTGAGGACTTGTTCAACAAATGCAGGATTGTGATGTGTTTGAGAAATCCAAAAGACACAATAGTCTCGTTTTATCACTTTGAAAAGTTAATTCAATCGCATGATTACGAAGGTGATTTTGAAACCTTCTTTGATCTATTCATGGATAATCTTTTGCTTTACACGCCGTATTTTGAATATACCATTGAAGCTTGGAAGCGACGAAATCACCCAAATGTGTGCCTTTTGTTTTTTGAAGAACTAAAAGCTGATTTAGCTGGCAATGTCAGAAAGGTGGCAGAATTTCTGGGGAAGGAAATCACAGAAGAGCAAGTTGGGATTTTGGTTGATCACTTGAGCTTTAAGAAAATGAAAGAAAATAAATCTTTGAACCTCGAAGCTTTTCAAGATGGAAAGACCATGAAGAAAGAAGGGAGCTTTATTCGGAAAGGGGAGGTAGGAGACTGGAAGAATTATTTCACTGAAGAGATGAACAAGCGAATGGATGAGGCAATTGAAAAGTATTTTAAGCCTGTTGGACTTGAATTTCGCTTTGAGTAACTGCGTAAGTCTTTAGAAGTCTAGGGTACGGAAAAAATGTATTTTTTGGAACAATGGTTAACTAGCGTTTTTGAAAAAATGTTTGTATCCGTGCATCTACTGCCAAATCGATGAAACGATAGACTTTTTATCGAAGAAACTCCAATTTGTCACTATTACGATTAAAGTTTAATTTGACATCTGTGATTTGTTTGAGGCTATTTTGCACCCTATCAATTACAAGGCTGTTTCATTCCCAGTACACAAAAGTTATCGCTTCCTTCAAAATGAAAACTTGAGGTAAACTATTCTCTGCTCAACCTGGACACTCCGTATCTTAAAAGTTCTTTTGTTAAACGAAACTTTACATTTACTTTTTTTACAATAAGGCTTGTAGGCCGAAATGGCCCATCGCCAACACAATTACTATACTTACAAGTTAACATAATTACAAATTCACAAGCTACTGAAGTTTTGCGGATCATTGATCGCGTTCTCTTTTGAGACACGAGAGACATTTCAACCTTGCCCATTTGTCATTTCGCCAAGATATTTGTTTACCTTCCTTTAGAAAAATTTGACGTGACGCAAACAACAAGCAGTTAATGTTGGATACGACGTTTAGATAATAAAAGACACGGAGCCTGCTTTTTTATATCATTTCAAAAGACTGTCTTCATAAGTTAATGATATAGTCTACAATGTCTCTGTTCATCTCTTTAAACAGTGACAGGTGCAGGCGTAGCCAATGTGGTAAAATTTCGAAAGTTGTCAATAGTGATAACACTAGTACGAGAAAGCATTTCACAGGGAGCCTGGATATGAAGAAGAGGCAACATTGAAATTAAACATGCTAGAATGATCAAACTTGTGTTTTCTACGAAATAAAATGTCTGTCCAGTTTCTCTAACGTTTGTCCAGCAATCTTCACATCGTCTAGTCTTTCTCAAAAATTGTCTCTTAGCCTTTTTAGTTGCTCCATTCCTTTTGTTTATTTGAGAGCAAGGCATTTCAGTTCAAAATGTTCTCGTTTTGGGATGCAGCCAAGCTCGGGTGCCAGTCTATTTGACTTGACCCTAACCCAGCTGATAATATAGTGGGTCCAAGGCACTGATCTTATGTCCAAAGTCGTGGCATAGTATTACCATATGTCCATGGAACCAATTATACAGACTCCTCCGTTAGTTATTCTACACTTGTGTACTTACCCCGCAATGCCCAAGTCCTCTTCTTATCCCAACCGCCCAGTCTCTCCCTATTCATTCACCCACACCAAACCCCGCCCAATCTCTCTCCATCCCTCTACCAACAACCAACCCCGTACAGTCCCTCCCTATTCATTTACCCAAACCAAACCCCGCCCAATCTCTCTCCATCCCTCCACTGACCCCCAACCCCATCCCATCCATCCCATCGCACATACCCACCAATCAGCACAAAACACTATTCGTGTGACAATGCACACAAAAAAGGAAATTGGGAGATACTAGCTGATTGAACAACAGACAAGCTAGCGAAGTGGAAACTTTGATTTATCATGTCTTTTGTGCAAGTCTGTGTAAATCATGTCCGCGTTTTAGTAGTTTGCTTTAGGGGGTTACTACTGTAGGACGTGGACCATTACTTTTGTTTGGTAATAAGACAGTAAAAGGATAAAAAGATAAAAAGAAGATTCTTTTATGACAGTCTAATCCAATAATGCATGTTGATAGTGTGTTATCCTCTGATAACTTATCGCAGGAACAAAATACAGTCCGTTTTACTCGCTAAACAATTAACGAACCTACAATCCTGGCCAAAAGTTATTGAACTGGCTGGCAAAATGTTGTCTTTTTGAACAAATACGCTTCCCATGCCCCACAGTCAATGTTGATACGCTTATTTCTACTCATTTCGATTGCCGTTACTTTGGTATTTTCCAAAAAACCAACTTTGCTGAAGGGGTTGTGGGCTTGATAACATTACTGGGGTAAAATTGTCATTTTATTGGGTTTTTTCTCAAGTCCACTAACCTTTGGCCATTATTGTCTAATATAGAGGGAAAACGAGCAGATGAAAATTTATAAATATTATACAGAAGTATCAATTTTTGCAACCCAAAATGGAAGCAATTTATGAAAGGTGGGTGCATCTATGCAGAATTTTATCTTCAGCAAGCAAACGAGGTAATGCAGGGATCAAATTCACAACTACTGACAATAGCGCCTCGAAGTCCGGGCCTAAATCCAATTGAAGTTTTTTGGAATTGTCAAGCAGCAATCAAATAGGGATGCCATAGAGAGAATTATTACTGCTAAGACAATGGTAAAGAAGAACGCACAAAATATTGAAAAATAGTCGGATAATGGTTATTGTAGGACCAATGTACTCTCGGATACTATAAAAAGTTTTTGGCGGTTTTGTGTAGAGTCTAATTTGTTTATATTCGGGGTCTTGAACACAAATGTTAGGGTTTGTAAGATTTGTACAATCAGCGGGGGGAGGGGTTAAGTTGATAATAATCTACTATACAAACATTTTATTTACATACATGCAAACATTTCAAACGTTTATGTGTCTTCAAATTTAATATCTAAAAATCAAAACTTGCCATTTGGAACTGTGAACAACAAAATCATTTCTACGCATGTGCTAATGTATGATATTGATCAAAGGAGCCTTTCGTGTCGTGCGGGGAAAATGATCACGAGTAACCACGAGTCACCAACGAGTTACCTACCATACGGGTTACATTCTACGTTTGCAGAGCTCAGTATGGATGTATACGAGATATCAACGATTTACCATCTTCTTTATAAAATACAATTTATATATATATTTATTAAAAAAGTCGTGGTATTCCCTTATAAAACCACTATTAGAAATGGTAACTCGTTAGGGTAACTCGTTAGGGTAACTCGTTGGTAACCCGTACCAGTTGGTAACTCGTGATGCAAGCCCGTAGCCAGGCCTGTGGAGTAGGGGTGGCAAATCCCCAGACCTGTTGCAGGCAGACGTTTCAGCAAGTCTTTTTGCATAATATATGAGTAATATATGGATAATAAGAGATCCAAATAGAAAATTCTCTTGCTCCAGGTGTGGCATTGCCACCCCATGCCACCCTTTAGCTATGGGCCTGTCGTGATTGCTTGAATATTTTCAAATAAACCAAATTAGACATCGATGCCGCTCAAAATCAGTTCTGAAAAGCAGCGAGGACAATTTTGAATGTTTTTCTGTACATCTGCTTGTATTGACGGGTAAACACAAAGGTTCTCTATCTCACAGCCATCATTTCCTTTTTTCTTTCGTCGGAGGTATTGTATTTTTTGGTAGACTGACTCTTGAGCTGGGAATATGGCTGCCCTACTGTAGGTAATCAGGTAGCATCTGCGTATTTCTCTCTCTCCTAAGCTTTCAGGCGTTATCAACTTATTCTTTGTATACAAAAATTGAAGGCAAATTGAATCAACGTACTACAATAGCAAAATTTGGAGCAAAACGCAATGTGTAGGCTATCAGACCCATACCAACCCATGACTTATAGTTAATTGACAAAGAAAGACCACCATATCTATATTTCCCATCATAATTATTCACCCTCCACGTGCGTAGAGAACTTTCAATCTGATCAGTTTAGGTAGAAATGTAGCGTCTTCTTCGATTTACTACGTAAAGTGCAGCTTTTTCAAATTCTTCAATTTTCATGAGGATTTAACACATAATACTCTAAAAGACTGACTTTCTAGTTTTTTGCATGGGGCGACCATTTCTAGATGCCTTGTAGCTCTTTCCGATACATAACAAACCTCCATGATAGATTTTCATTCTGCTTAGAAATCAGAGTGTTACTCAAAGAAGGTTGCTTCATCATTGTCTTGTCATGATCGCGTGTGATATTGCGTCGGTCAAATCTAAATGTGATATTTTGCTGAAAAACTTCTCACTACAGGCTCTCAAGAGAATACTGATGACGACTTCTGATTGAGGTGTGGTCAGTGTATGTCAAAGTAGCGAATCTCTTTTTAACATTGCAGGACTCCATTTGCAGCATTCCAAATATCATCGAGATCTTGGGCGGGATATTAATTAAACTTTTTTAATCTATTGTTTTCTGTCTTTCGAGAAACAGGTTGAAGCATACAAAAACCTTTATGTGAATAGAGGCTCGATAAATGGAAATAAGAGCAACCTCAAAAAGATGTGGCAAACTATCAACAGAATCGAAGAAAGATCATCAAAATTAAAAATGCCTGCGAGATAGGAATTGAGGGCAAGAGACTAGCCTAGGAAGGAAGATTATAAGAAGCATTGTATCCCTGTTTTGTTTCAGTTATTCAAATTCTAGCAAGCAAGTTTAAATAAAATGCAAATCATGATCTTCTTGAATGTTTGACAATGAAATACAATATGAAGAGACGCATCCCAGTTGTTGACAACTTTGTATCTAAGAAGGCCGTTTAATCAACTCAAAATACAATACGAAACAATACCAGCCGAGTAATTATCAATTGTTCCCTTAAAGCCTTCCAAATGACATCTGCTTGCTAGCCGTTCTCCAAAAGATTTCGCTTGATTTTGTGGAAATACACAACAAGGAATTGCAGGGACCTACAAATCCCAAGAAATAACCTTGAATACATCAAGAAAGGCTTTCACTATTCGGCTCTGACCTGGAACGATATTCCCATCAATATCAGAGAGCTCTCTACATTCAGTGAATTCAAAAAGCAATTGAAAAGTTATTATACGAGCTGAACACAACATAAAACACAACTCCCTGGAAGAGCAGCTGCTATAAGATAGATTACTGTGCATAATTTAGCTTCAACCGTACATAAATCATATTAATGTAACTAGGGTATTTATTTTCTTATTTGGTATTAGTTGTAAGCTGAAGGGATTTTTGTGTATAAAGAATTTAAAATGAAAAATGAAATGTCAGCAATGTGAAGTTTGTTCAGCATGAGTAGAAAAGACCTTATTAACGCAAATATTTTTGTTGGTCAAATTGCTTTGCAAATCGATTTCCAGTCCTCGTCAAAGTCTAAGACATTGACTTTGGTCTTGCATATAGGTATCGAGAGATGCTTGCAACCTAGATTTTATTAGCTTTCAAAATATTTATGAACTAACATTGCTCGGAAATCAGTTTATCGAAAAGGGCACTTTGCGGTCCTCGCGCTGCCCCCGTGTTGCCCCTTTGCTGTCCCCGTGCTACCCCCACGCTACCACCGCACCACTAAGGCAACGGGGGCAAGTGCCCCCATGCTCCGGTGCCCTTGGGAGCCAATTCATTTTTGGAGCAAATCATCAGTGCACGGCGAGCTAAGGTCTTGGTTAGAAGAATTTACCTTCATATTAGGTTGAAGTTTTCTAAACCTAGATTTTTCCAAAATCTTCTTTCCTGTTTACAGAAATAAAGTAGTTCTAAAGTAACTCCCATTGGCTCAAATACTTACTATATTAGCTTACAAAAAAATTCCTGAGACGCCACAGAAAATTGTTTTCAATAGATGTTTTCTTCGGTTATTGAAAAGAAGAGGCACGAGGGATAAGCATGATGTTTACTTGACTTCTGCACGAGGTTACTTCATAATGTTTTTGCACATGCCCCCACTCTTGCTTTCTGGATTGTTGCAGGTCGTCAAAGCAAATAGCGTTTAACACATCGGCTGGCTTTCAGCTGAAAATATAAGGACGTACTTTTGTGTTCAGTCTGTTCGTGTCGCAAGATGGAGCAAAATGGTGGACGAGAAACCAAATTCAGGTTTGCAATCGATAGAGGTGGCACATTCACTGATGTATATGCAGAATGCCCAAATGGAAAGATTCGTGTAATGAAGCTGTTGTCAGAGGACCCAGCATACCCAGATGCGCCGACTGAGGCCATCCGAAGAATCCTCGCTGAGGTAAACTAAGTTTTAAATAGTTAAAACTTTGTTCTGCACATTTCTTGTGTAAAATATGTAAAAATACACTCTTTTTTATAAGAACCAGCAAATCTAAGTTCAGGCTGACTGTTCTTAATTTTTTCGAAAATCTGAAGCTGGATTGTTCTTAATTTCTTCTTAAATTAAGAGGGTGTAAGCAGTGTTATTGCTAGCTTCTTCACGCTAAGGAGGTGTTCAGGTTTCATTTGCAAACAAAGTGAGTGAGGCAGCCTTAATTTGCTGACAAATTTGAATATTCACTGAAAAAGCACCCACACATCGCTAAAAATCCTCGATTTTGAGGAAAAACGTTGTTCAAAATTGCATTTTGCAGAAGCTCAGCCTCAGCTTGTTCTTAATTTGTTCTTAACTTTTGACCTGTTATGAGGCTCGTGTTCTTATGAAATTGTTTCTTATAAAAAAAAGAATGCAACCTATTTGCGATTTGCCTTCCGAAAATTATTAAGTCTATTTAATGTGTCATCGCATTTTATTTCTTTGAGCAAGCACAAAAATGATCATCCCACAAATGATCCCCCAAAATGGTTGAATTTTTATTTTTAAGCTAAAAATTATTATTGTATATTTGTGTCTTCTTTGTAGGAAACAAACTCAGATTTTCCAGAAGGAATGCAGGTTGACACAAGAAATATTGAAAGTATAAGAATGGGAACCACTGTCGCAACCAATGCATTGTTAGAGCGAAAAGGGGAGAGGATAGCACTTGTGATTACTAAAGGCTTCAGGGACCTTTTACACATTGGCAATCAGTCAAGACCAAATTTATTTGATTTGGTGAGTAGTGTTCATCTAACAAGGCCTCTAAATCCCACTCTTTTATGGAGAGAAAGCACAAGCAAACAAATAATTCAACAAAAGCAATTAATGCACATCTGAAAACAGCCAAAGAACCTCAATGCATAGCTAATATCTCAGCCAAAATTTATTTAGTTTCCCTCTTATTGCAAATATATGTTTCTAACCAAATAATTAACTTCAGATGATACATCATTTAAAGATTATTTGCTTTTGTCATTTTAGGAAATTGTGATGCCAGATGTTTTATATGAAGAAATTGTTGAGGTTAAAGAGAGAGTTGTTTTTAAGCAGCAAAAATGTCAGCTCAACAAAGGAGAAATGACAGTTAGGGGAAAAACAAATGAAGAGGTAAACTCATTTTATCTTGGAATTCCATGTTCTAGAGACAATTCTGAAAATTTTGGAAATATGTTTTGGAAACACTTTGAGATGAAGGGTCAGTGCATTGCTTGATAAGCATAGCTTCCCTCAGTATCCTAATTCACATTTTAAATTGATAGATGGAAACAAATGAGACTGGCATCCAAGATTTTTTACTTGACAATAGCTTGCCATTTAGTACCAAACATAAAAGCCTCAAAAAATTCAATCCATTTCATTGTCAGTTAAAATTTGTCAAAAGAAAACAGTTATTTTAATTTTTGGAGCCATTAGAGAGAAATATCTATGGGAGTGTCTGGTGGGACTGAAAGAAGAGATGCCTACCTGCTATTGTATGTCTGCTTGTTTCTATTTACTAGTCATTTAGGGATAAAAGGGCATTGTTCGGAAATGATTGGTTAAGGTATCTTTTCCCCATAGCGTCTTGGTTTTAAACAATCTAAGATGATTGCTTAAGAAGATATTTTATTAATCTGGGTTGAGTTGAAAAGAAACAGCATTTGAAAGAAACAGCAAGCAACAGCAGGAAACATATAGGCAAGCTAAAATTGGTAATATTTTTATAATTGCAAAATGCTACTTTATTGTTTTAATGACATTTCTTTTTTGGATATATCATGTTTTTCCACTATCATATGATATATCACTGATTTCTATCCAGCTTGAGGTTTGGGAAGAGTTAGATGAAGAACAGTTAAAAAAAGATTTTCAGGTAACTTCTCATTCTTGAAAATATTAAGGGTCATTTGTTTGTACCCATGATGAATTTCCTCTAGGAACATTATATTTCTGATCACCTGAGGTTATTGTCATACATTTTATTTTATAATGATAATTGGTAAAAAAACGTGCAGTGAATAGAAAGCTCCAAGCTCTAAAAAGGCCTTTTCTAAAGATGAGGTATATTGTACTTAAATGCTTTTGTAGTTGTGGAGAGGGTCCCCTTTAACTCTAGTACTATTTAATGTAAAAGTGTGTGAATATCAGTGAAAAAGAATTGCTCAACATTGATATTGAGATTGCAAGACCTGCACTTTGACGTTACAAAATGACATTTTGTACTGTGATAATGAAATGAGATCCCTTCTCTCATATATGCCCTCTTTATAGCATCACGTTTTGAATATGCCCCTTTCCTATGGTTTAAAAATTGATATCCAGTCATCAGCACTGTGGGTCTGCAGCTGATTTTTTAGTATTTTTGGAGTTCAAAAATCTAATTTGTTTTGCATCCGTTTTAGGACTTACTTCAAAAAGGAATTCGCAACCTTGCAGTTGTGTTGATGCATGCATTTTCGTAAGTTTTTGTGCATTGTCAATTTTAAAAATATTAACAAAAGGTTTTTTTGAAAATTTAATTTTTCTTATCTTGTATATTATACTTGTCTCCATTTAATGTTGCGCAAAATTTACATTAAAATGGAAATACAATTAGACATATTAGGGGAGACACCTGTTTCCGATTTATGTCAAAATTATTGATTTCAGTCTGATTCTGTATGGCATTTTAGGTACTTTTCACGTGGCTTGACATTAGTTTTTAGGTAAATATGACTGGTCAGACAAAGCCAGTATATTATAAGCATTGGTCACTGAACAACGAATCAAATTGGGAGTTGTGCTTTAAACCAATCAGGATTGAGTTATTGATATTTGTCACGTGTAGGAACAGAAATTTTCCAAATTAGGAAACTGTCTGCTTTTATCTCTGCAACTCACGATTCAACAGATTTATTTTTCTTACTATTAAACTAATGATATTTGATTTACAAATCTGTTTATTGGCCGTTTCCATTAGGTATGATTCACACGAGCAAAGGGTTGGTGAAATTGCAAAAGAAATGGGATTTGAACAAGTCTCACTCTCTTCCAACATTATGCCGATGGCGCGTATTGTACCGAGAGGGTATACAGGTAAAAGAAGTGCCTTTAGCTTTTATCATCTGAGAAAACCTGTACTTGTGTAAGATAATACATTAGCGATATTTCAGACTGTATATGATGAGAGCTTTTAGATCTATTCGTTCAGTCGTTTTACATGGAGCCACATATCGTCTAGCGGTTCTCTAGTGGGTCTCTCGTTATTTTTGTGAACAAAGAACCATTCGTTTATATTCTCCCTGTTCTTATATCTGCTTCATCGCCAGTTCTCTTACTTAATTTACTGCTTTGGCTGACTTTTATCTCGGGAAAAATGGTGTTTTTTTATCATCTAAATTTTTATAAGTTTCTTTTACGTAAGAACGGAGGTACAAGGGAGCAATCTTAGCAGCATCATTAAAATGGTATTATATTACTGTAAACAGCTATGATTGCGCTTCCTTATTCAGGCTGTCCCCACCTCCACAAAGTAAAATTTGTATTTCGGTGCTTCATTTTGATATTTTATTTTTGTAATTTTTTTCATCGA
This sequence comes from Rhopilema esculentum, assembly GCF_013076305.1. The sequence continues at coordinate 10,135,677 of NW_027019698.1, read as the reverse complement.
TTAGCATGTGCCGATGCTTACCTCACTCCATGCATCAAGAAGTATGTTCGAGGCTTTTCCCAGGGCTTTCAAAAGAACCTGCAGGTAGAATGAATTCTTTTTTATGTTCACCATATTGGAAAACTCCATTAAGAAAGCAAGGCCTAGTCTATTACTAGCTCTGCCATTTAATCAATTAGATCTTGTTTTTAGAACACTTGCCTGACGATCGCATTAAAGGTGCAGTGAAGTAAAAATTATGAAATCTGTAAAAACTTATTTTTTGCGCTGTCTAGGGTCAGATAAAATGGACAAGTTTTGTTTTTCGTTCAAATTTGATGTAAATTGCGCAAAACGGCCATCCAAAGTATGACCATGACGAAAACTTTTGCTGAGAGTTCGTACTTCCTTTGTGACGTCACACGGGGTATAGTACCTTGATAACCTCCGAAGAAATCCTCTTTGTTCAATTCTTTGTTTGAATTAGCTTCGTTGAACGAATCATCATCAATTTCGTGACTTTCCAGTGAGAGGGAATCTGATAGTGCATCTTCGTCAGCTATTTCAGATTGGAATACCCCGTGTGACGTCATGTTGTTGTTGTTTCAGAACAGCAGTTTTCTTGCTTCCGGTGACAATAAAAACCCCAAATTATATAGGAAAACGCCTGCAAACACGCAAAAGACCTATGTAGGGTTCCTTTTATACTATAAGTTGACTATATTAAGCAAACAAAATTTCACTTCACTGCACTTTTAAGTGTGAAACTCGGAGTAGCAGCTTAGAACCGTCCTGTTCTATACACAAAAAAGCATGTACAGATCTGCCTATTCGGTATCAAGCACTTTTTGACAGAACAGTAATTTTCATTATCTAGTTTTATGTTAAATTTTAATGAAATTAGGTATAATTTAAGCGTTTAAATTAAAAATGTAGGTTTTTGAAACCATTTTCCTCATTGACAAGGTGAGTAGAAAATTCCATCTTGAGTATGCTTAGATTGTTTAATAATATTGATCACTTTTTATTTAAGGGCGTTCGAGTTCTTTTTATGCAGTCTGACGGTGGCCTTACACCCGTTGACAGGTATTCTTAGCATTCTGCCAACCAGATCATTGTCCTCCATTTTTTGTTTTTATTTCATCTTCTAGGTATTAGCGCATTAGTAGCTTTGTCATGAATATCGAAATGGTGACTTTGACAACATATATGTAGGCAATCTCCACCTATTTCACTTCAGTTGATAGAATTATTTTGTTGCTGCTAGATTATGTCCTGACAAAATAGTATTGTTCTCGATATTTTTGAGAATATCTGAAAGTTTTCCCAATAATTCTGACCCCAATTTAGTCTCTTTGAATCATGCGAAGCAAGTTGCAAAATTTTGCCTTGTGTTGTCATTGTTTGTTTTATCAAAGGCTTCCATTGAGCCTGTGTTAGTTTCATCAAAGGCTTCCATTGAGCTTGAAACCGTGGATTCTTACGGGATTGGGACAGGGATTGGTTAGGGGGCAACAATAGGCCTGCACAATAGAACAGGGATTGGTTAGGGAGCAACAATAGGCCTGCACAATAGAACAGGGATTTGTTAGGGGGCAACAATCGGTCTGCACAATAGGACAGGGATTGGTTAGGGAGCAGCAATAGGCCTGCACAATAGGACAGGGATTGGTTAGGGAGCAACAATAGGTCTGCATAATAGGACAGGAATTGGTTAGGGAGCAACGATAGGCCTGCACAATAGGACAGGGATTGGTTAGGGAGCAACAATAGGTCTGCACAATAGGACAGGGATTGGTTAGGGAGCAACAATAGGCCTGCACAATAGGACAGGAGATGGTTAGGGAGCAACAATAGGCCTGCACAATAGGACAGGGATTGGTTAGTGAGCAACAATAGGCCTGCACAATAGGACAGGAATTGGTTAGGGAGCAACAATAGGCCTGCACAATAGGACAGGGATTGGTTAGGGAGCAACAATAGGCCTGCACAATAGGACAGGGATTGGTTAGGGAGCAACAATAGGCCTGCACAATAGGACAGGGATTGGTTAGTGAGCAACAATAGGCCTGCACAATAGGACAGGAATTGGTTAGGGAGCAACAATAGGCCTGCACAATAGGACAGGGATTGGTTAGGGAGCAACAATAGACCTGCACAATAGGACAGGGATTGGTTAGGGAGCAACAATAGGCCTGCACAATAGGACAGGGATTGGTTAGGGAGCAACAATAGGCCTGCACAATAGGACAGGGATTGGTTAGGGAGCAACAATAGGCCTGCACAATAGGATAGGGATTGGTTAGGGGGCAACAATTTGTAAAAAATTAGCTCTGCACTAAAGTTCCTTAAGGGTAATGTGTCCATATAAAAGGACTACGTATACCCAACTTGTCAAGCCACCCATCAAAATAACAGTTTGCGATTGGTTAGTATTCTTGCGATGCAAAACTGCTCACATGAAAAGCTAACCTCGCAGCAGGATAAATAAACAGAACGACCGTAATGACTGGGGCGATGACATGAAAAATCACATGTTTCTAAAAACCCCCGCAGAGTCGCTTGCTATAGCTGGACACATTACCTTTAATAGATACTGTCCCTCTGCTAAGTTAGACAACTGTTCTCTGACCCCCTGCTGACATTAAACGCCTCTACTAGGTTCATTGGAAGCAGAGCAATTCTTTCTGGACCAGCCGGAGGAGTGGTAAGTTAAAGAAGATTGTTATTCCTTTTTCATTTTCTTTTTATAATGCTTCTTTAATCAAGGCTTTCAACTTAAAATTCCAATTTCTTTTTCAATGCAAAAGTCTTTAATAGAAGAAGAGTCAGGTAGTAATGGTCACTTTGTAATTTGACGAAAACTTCATGTTCATTTGATGGCATTCTCAAATGCAAAGCCAAACCTTGTGCGAACAAATATCGTGGACATTTTTTGGTCATTCATTTAATTTCTGAATGATTATCATCTTTAGTCTTTTTAAATATTGCTATCCTATCAGTGCGATTGTCCCGCTTCCTTTGTGCTTTAAAGCAATCTAAACACCCCTATTGTTTATTCAAGGTTGGCTATGGACTAACAACTTTCGATCCTGCAGTGAACAAGCCTGTCATTGGTTTCGATATGGGAGGTAAGCAATTGGAACACGCCCACGCTTCTACGTATCCTTACATTCGTAATCTTGAATCTTAGAAGAAATTGGTCAGAGAATAAACTTATCTTTTTTTACCATTTTTTGTGGCACCATATTGTAATGGTTTATATGGCAGAACCTCGGTATTTCTCTCCCTAGCAGTTGTAGTAAAGATGTACATAAAAATGTAAAGAACGCTATTGTGTAGAAAGGACTGCTCTGCTCATAGTCCTTACCTTCCTTTTCATAAAAACATAATCATATGAGGCTTGACCCCCAGCTGAAGCCTCTTCATAAAAACCATCTGTCAATCAATATTAGCCAATCAATGAGCTTGTGAGTGGAATCACACTTACTGATTGGTCAGTTTTTGATTGAAAGATATTCAAGTCTCTTTAGTATCCGTCGATTGCCTTTAGAGCAATCATTGCTTGACATTATAAGTCTTTTTCTTTCATATTAATAAACATTATTGCTTTGTATTAAGGCACATCAACTGACGTGTCCAGGTATGCCGGTGCATACGAACATGTATTTGAGACAACAACCGCTGGAGTCAGCATCCAGGCACCACAGGTACGTCTATGGGCATTCCCATGTTATGGCATTCCCATGCAAGGGCATTTACATGTTAGGGCATCCTCATGTTGGGGCATCTTCATGTTGGGGCATTCCTGCATTGGGACTTTCTGGTCTAACCTAAAACGTGTAAATTATCGTTTGTTTCAATGTTCTTAGCCCATTTTTGTTGATGTTCAGCAATAAGTAGTCTGAAAAATGATCGGTTTTCGAGGCGTGTCTGTCCTAGGTAAGAGCATAGACATAGGCGACCCATGAGCTGAGAGGGCTGCAGCCCCCCCCCCCCCCTCCTTAATCGGCAAGACCTGCCGCATTATGGCTTCACCCAGGCAATTCTATCTTGATGCAGCAGAAATATTCGGGCAAGGTCTACACTAACCCCCCTCCTTTGCATCCACTATGCCCATGGGTAAGAGTAAGGTGCAATTGACCCTGATTGGGCTACGTTTCCCGTAAGCAATTAAACTTCTACCTCCTCTTGTCTCCGTTTTAAATTTCAACGCATAAATGCTTTTTTATCATGTATATCCTTATCTTCTAATTAGTCACCATCCCATTTGCTCGTTGATTCACTGTTTTATTTACATTTTGAATAAAATTTTTGTTTATTTCCCAATAGTGACGTCGGTTTCTTAACTTCATTCTCATTCGAATTTAGTTGGACATCAACACTGTTGCTGCTGGAGGCGGGTCCAGACTGTTTTTTCGAGCTGGGATGTTTGTTGTTGGTCCGGAGTCGGCTGGAGCCCACCCTGGTCCGGTTTGCTACAGGAAAGGTAAGCAACTGCCGGACCAAAAAAATCAAAATACCTTGAAAACTATAATATTTGTGGTCAATATAGAATATCAAGATCCAAGTCAATTTCTGGTAAGGTTTTAAGACGTTGAAAAGAATATGACTGGAATTCCTTCTAATAATGGATGTAAAGTTAGACAACGGACCTGCCATCGACCCTTGAGAACTGAATCTTATAAGCAGTACAAAAGACTATTAAATAATATTTTAGTTTGATGTTTATAACAGCAAATAATTCTCTACAATGAAGTTTTAAGTTATTGTCATAAATACTGCCAGTTGTTGTCAGAATTTTTTCATCTTTTCGTTATCAAGCCACAAGAAAAATTAGTAATATCATATTCATCCAGTTCCTTAACATCATCGCCTTGCATTATTATAAAAAAATTTAATTTACTGACGAGGGTTTATCTTATATCAATAGAAATACACAAATTTATACAGTTAGTAGTAACTCTAAACAGATCGATCGACAGTGAATGACTGTATAAATTGTGCTTTAGCCCACAAATACCCCCCTTTAACAACCAAGAAGGTTTGTGTTTATTAAAAAAATTTATTTCAGGATATACGCTCATCTTTTTGAAGTAATAGCAAACCGGTTACAAAAATATAGTAAAATAATTTTTACTTAAAACCTAAAACCTTTTTCTTTACTCAAACTTTTTATGATGTTATGTTCAAGGACGTCTTTACTGGGGGAGCACCGGGGGCTTCTTTTTGTGTTATGGTGCTAATTCAAACTTGTGCCTATGTGCCTGTGTATACTTGTCATAAGTTGGCTAACATCTAATCTAGAGGACACTGTTAATCATAGGAGCAAGATCATGTAAAATTTCGGTATTGAAGCTAGTGTATATATTTGAGTCGTAAATTATAGGTGCATTAATTTTTAACGATGACGTAATTTCTATGTAGATGGCTACCTTGCTGTCACTGATGCTAATTTGGTTCTTGGCCGCATTTTACCAGAGTAAGTGCATTTCAGCAAAATAGAAAACAATAGATCTTACAAATAGGAAACGTAATTATTCCAAAACTTTTCGTTCCGTGCAGGCAGTGCCAAAGTTGTAAAGTCACATCACAAAAGATACGTTGCAAAACTCTCACTCTCCCTTCTTCATTTTCTCATCTAATTTAGACGAATTAAAGAATTGATACTGCCGAGAACTATGAGGGGATGTGTCCCACGCCGCCATTGAGTCAATGAATGTGATTAAAATAGAAGTATAGACTATCAATTTCTGTTTTTTGCAGCTCTTGTTTATATTTATCCTGATCGTCTTTACTATCCAGTCATATTTTTTTAAATGAACGCCACCTCCCAATATCGTCTGTATACCCAATATCCACGAATCACGTCTTTTTACAATAACAGCTTTGAGGTAACCTCAGTCTCTCTGCGAACTTGAGACAGCCTCCAGATAATGGATCCTTCCCAGCAGGTTTTTATGGCGTAGCGGTCCCACTTTATTTAAACATACAAGGTTCACAAAATACACGCTTTTTAAGTTGCTAGCCTTTGAAATTTTCCACGTCTCCTCGTAAATCCCAACTTAGTTACCAGGGTACAGATGGCCTACTTTTCAACTACTTGATAACCTCAAATTCATGTTGCATTTATCACAAATGTTGACTTAAGTCCAACTGATATCTCTCAGTACGGAGAATGTTATGTTCTAACGTATCGAAATTACTATTTTTTCTATTAGATATTTTCCAAAGATATTTGGTGCTACCAAAGATATGCCGTTGGACAAAGATGCAGCTATCAAACAGTTTGAAAAGCTAACAAGTGAGGTAAGTGACGAAGTTTAATTTTGTTGTCATAACAAAAATGGGATCGAATTTGAAGAAAGAAGGAAGCACTCGCGTGGATTAACCCGTTGTCAGTTGGAACTGAAATATCAATCAGTAACATGTAAGGTTTGTTCATGAAATACCTGCCGGGCCATTTGTACCGGAGCAAGTCTCTTGGCGCTCAGTCTCAAGGCATTCCTAAACCAGAATCCGAGAATTGTAGGCACCTCTTTCAATTCACAAGCTTTTTTCAAGCTTTAATCACAATCATCTCTTTGCCTGTGTTTTGCTTGATACCTTTCTGCGTGGTACCTAATGCGGCATCACTCAATGTATTTGACTGATAATGTGCCATTTGTTAATATTTTGCCATATTTCCGTTTAGTCTTTTTAACCCACTTATTACGAAGAAAATTAATGTCTGAATGGGCTTTTCGTAATGGCTTGGTAAGGCCGGAGGTGTGTTGTAATTTTGCCATGTCCCCTTGTTCTTTGAATATCATCAAAATATTCAGTATATAATCAGAAAGAGCAGAAAATACCATCAGTTTTCTCTCTCTTACATGGGTATCTCCTCATTCCTACATCCATGAGTGATGCCATCTGTTTGGTATCATGAAAATCATAGCAAATCATGATTCCATAAGTAGTGTACAGTAGAAATATGTATTTAAAAGCTTAAACTTTTTTTGATGAGGGAGACTTCGTTTTGAGAAGTTGTAATAAGATATACACTATTACATTTAAGCACCCCCTGAGGTTTATTAATGCAGGTCCAGTGCGCCTTACCACTGTGTCCAGTGTCCCAAAAACGTTGTCAATTCGAAGGGCAAATATCTTTTCTTTTTTGTCATATATTACTATATTATAATGATAAACCACTTTGATAAAGATCTTTATGGTCTTGATGACCATATTCTTGATGACCCCATGGATTCTTTATCAAAAAATTGCATGGAACCTCTATGCCAGTATTCCGTGTGATTTCATATGGTCCAAAACTATCGTTGAAGTACTTCCATCACTTAGAAGTTATCGAATAATTATAGAAATGTTTATTTGGGTACATATATGCAGAACATAAATTCTATATCTGCTGTCAGCTGTATAAACTTTTAGTGCCGTTTGCCGATGTGATGTGGCTTGCAGTCTTTCTAAATGGTATCTAAATGTCTTTTGCAAACTTTTTGGATGTTGAGGGCTATATTATCATGTGGGTTAACGAAGATGAGAAGAATTCTTCAAATGCTATCCTAAAAACATTCGTATATCACCTGCCTTGGTAACAAACTGCTTCATTGATATGTTTCTGTCGACGTGCTCTCGCCACTTTCTGTAAAGACTCTTTTGTAGCAAAAGGGCTCGACCAAAGATATTATAACTCCTCTGGTGCAAAAAGTCTTGTGTTGATAATAGTAGGCCTGAGTTTGCTGTTTGGACAGACACTTGGTCAAATATAGGGGGAGAGGTGGCAAGCCTATTGTTTTTATAAGATAAGGTCACATTTTCCCATTGTTCTAAAATAAGCCTCCATTGTCCCCAAAAATATTTGGGGGTGACAGCCTCCACCTCGCCCCCAGGTGTCTGCCAGTGCCTTTATGTTTCTTGTCATTGTATTTGAAGGGTAGCTGAAGCAGGTGTGAAATTTGCTCCTTTGAAACCTCTAACATAATAGATGGTAATTTTGTCTGAGAATCTCTTAAAATCCTTTTGTTTTTGTGAAAATCTCATACGTTCTGGCAAGAGCAAGTTCTGGCAAGAGCAGATAGCCCCTCGAAGTTTACTGCCATAAGAAGCCTCTCATTGCAGCCCGTTGTACTGCTGGTAAAATTTGCAATTTTGAATTGATACCACCAAAATGCATTGCACCCGTGTCCTATGAGTGTTATACATTTTAGATATCTACATCCTGAAAATTTACATCTGATTATAGAAGCTAGTAGGAAGGTTAACTACGGGGGAGGGGAGGAGGATGCTCAAAGCTAGTAGAAAAAAGCAAAATATTTCAGCGATTATTTATTAAATTTGAAAAAGGTAATTTTGGCTACCCTGGGTACCAGACTCGCTAGACTCACGCTACATAAAATAAGAGACACTGTTGTGCGGTCATGTATGAAATCTAGAGTGACTTCTTGGCCATCCAGACCTTGGATCCAGGCATGCATGTGCATGCCTCACATGACAATGCCTCTTCCAGAAGCAATAGCGGAAGAACAAAAGGGGCAGAAACGCGTATGGAAAAGGAGCCCGGGGGTCTACCTCATCCTCGGAGAATTTCAACGAAGATTTCATTTAGAAGAAAAGAACTTATACCCCTGTCCTAGAATAAAATTCTGCAAACCTGTACTCTGTCCTGGAACAAAATTCAGGAAACTGGTGGTTTTTGTAAGAATACTGCGAATGTTTTTTTAATTTATTATTAAAGTCTCCCTCTTTGAGTTCAAGCTTAAACCGAATAAAATCTATTTTGATGAAAAGTATTCGGAAAAGAATCTTGTTTGGGCATACCTCTGCGTTAAAAAAGACTGTACAAGTGTATAATTCTGCCCCAGATTTATACATACAATTTTTGCAGGCACATCAAATAGACCCCCTGGGAAAAGGAGACAATGCCTTTCAAAATTTAGAATCTTGATATAAAAACTGGAATATTATGGATGTGCTGGAATTCTAGGCATAGGGATAGCGGATGCTTGAACGTTTAGTGTGAATATGTCGGGATATTATTCTTCATTGAGACAGAACTGCCCGAATGGTCCTGAAATGTGATGAAATTTTGCCGGATAAAGGGTGCGGGCTACAGCTCTTCCAGCCCCTATGACCCCTGCGCCTATAATACCAGGACCTGAAAAGTACTGGAAATTATACTGCTATTCTAGAAAAAATACTGCTATTCTTTCTACATAAAATGCAGACTCCTGACTGGATAGCAACTCCAAACTGAACAGGCTAGCAACATTCTTGGTAAAATGTTTACAACAGAATTCAGAATGGGAAAGTTATGTATTGCCTAACTTGCAATGTCCAGTTTCAACAAGCAACTTGTTTTGTTATGGTTTCACAACACTCCTTTTTGATAAAACTTTTGCGTTTATAACTGAAAGCTGTTGTTAATTTTGCTATAAGTTTTGGTATGGCTCACAGTAAAATTTTTCATGAATCTTCAAACGTGCTTTGACGCTGACAGCCAAATGTTTGCAACTTTTGTTTAAGAGTGTGAAGACCCCCGGATGTAGAGGGAAATTTATATTCTAGGTCTGGTTTTAGTGTTTGCTGTCGTTTTTGTTCCGTTTTGCCAGGACGTGGTTGTTCATTAATCAGACAGGAAAATGGCCAACGTTCAGCTTGTGCCACTCTCTGACAGCGACACTGAGCGATTGAAGGAGGCTTACCCAACTCCATTCGTTAAATTGGGACAAAGGTTCGTGAGAACTGTGCCTGGAAACTGCATTATGCCTAAGGCCTTTGAAAAATTCAAGGATCAATATAAAAATTGGGAAGCGCGTGCAGAAGATGTTTATGTTCTTACCTTTCCAAAAAATGGCACAACCTGGGTACAAGAGCTTGCCTGGTGCCTACAGAACAACTGTGACATAGACAAAGCCAAAGCCATTGCAGCCAAGAGAAGAGTCCCATTTTTGGAAGCGCCAGTTCTTGTCGACTTTTTAGAGGCTGAGATTCGTCACCACGTTGAAGGTTACCTCGAAATGGTAGCAACCATGGATTCACCGAGAGTCTTGAAATCTCACCTTCCTTTTTGCCATTTTCCTGACAACTTGGTGGACAAAAGCAAGGTTGTTACATGTTTGAGAAATCCAAAAGACACAATAGTGTCATTTTTCCACCATGAAAAGTTACTTCACGTGCATGACTACAACGGTGATTTTGCAACCTACTTCGAACTGTTCATGGATAACTTGGTGGTTTTCACGCCATATTTTGAATACACCATTGAAGCTTGGAAGCGACGAGATCACCCAAATGTTTGCCTTTTGTTTTATGAAGAACTAAAAGCTGATTTGGCTGGCAATACCAGGAAGGTGGCAAAATTCCTGGGGAAGGAAATCACAGAAGAGCAAGTTGCGGTTTTAGTTGATCACTTAAGCTTTAAGAAAATGAAAGAAAATATATCTGTGAATCATGAAGATTCCCAAGATAGGAAGATCATGAACAAAGAGGGGAGCTTCATGCGAAAAGGGGAAGTAGGAGACTGGAAGAATTATTTCACTGAAGAGATGAACAAGCGAATGGATGAAGCAATTGAAAAGTATTTTAAGCCTGTTGGACTTGAATTTCGCTATGAGTAACTGCATGCGTATTTAAAATTTTCGAGGATGTAAAAATCCATCATATGGAATAGGATTGGCTGGCTTTTGTGGAATATTAATTTGTGTGTGATTAAATCCAAACGAATGAAATGAAAACATTTAGCGCAATACTTTGTTTCGTGGCCATTCAAGCTAATGTTTATCAATAATTTTTCACCTGACATTACAGACCGCATTCTCTGTGATTTGTGCGGAGAACAGAAATGCTGATATACAATTTTGCACAGACGTGATTAATGATACTTCTGTATAAAGTTTTGCTGCAGATGACAATAACTTTTCAATGAATTCTATTAGGTTTGAATCCTGAATTAACGATGAAAGTAATATAGCATAAACAAGAATAAATACTAAAAGACTAAGATTAACAGCAACGAACTGACAAGAATTAAAGAAAATAAGCCTGAAACTACGTAAAAATGATTTTTTGCTATTATCAAAAACTCTGCACAGATAAAATGCTTTCGGATTCGATTTTTTAAAGTGAATTTATGCGGTTCATTTTACGAGTCGAAAATAATGCCGCCTGGCCTAGAAGCAGCCGAAAATAATGCAGCCAAACATGACCAAAAGATTTTCTAAAAAATAATTTTTCAATCAATCTTAAAATTTGCATATATTTTATGCAAATTTGGGACTATTCACATTTGAAATTCTCAAAAATCAAGAAAATTCAAAGAAAATTGTTCTTTGCATACTTATATGTAACTGTGTAGGCCCAAACCTAGGGATTCTAGATTTGAAACTCAATAGAGTTCAAAGATTCTCAATTTAGTTATGCACTCCCAAATGTCCAGTCTTGCGAAACATAAAAAGACACCTAGAAACATGATGAGTATTGCGTTTTAGTGAGTATTGGTACTACCTTGCAAAGGCTGAATTTCTTCTATTCACATTCCAACACTCCAGCATGCCAACAGGGACGAAAACAAGTTGCTAATTTTGGGGGGGGGGCGTGGAAGTATGAAAATTCCAACTTCAAGTGATAAATTTTTCATTCGACCAGTAGATCTGTTGTACCTACCAAATTGATATTTGTAAATAGCCCAAGCACCATAGTTCTATTTTCTTTATAATTACCAAATCTTTACTCAATAATTAGCCTAAAGCATAAAAGCCTAAAATCTCTAAATTTTGATTAACATGAAACAAACATTAAACATACTGTAAGAAGTAAAGCAACATTTAAGCAAAACCAGTATTAGATATACTCAATGATTAGTAGTATTCTTTCAGATCAATTGATCAATTTTATCTAAAATACATTTTTTCACGATATAGAAGCACCAAGAATTTGGGCCTTTTATTTTCGTTCTTGATCGAAGAAAACTACCTTTAAACTTTTCAGAGGGCCAAATGCCTTTTCATTCTTTACAATTGAAATGATGATTCGAGAACAAACTTGTGCATATGCCTGATTCGAAAGATGAAATACTCTTCTTTGATCAAATACTTCTACTGCAGTTTTTGCAATGTGTTCTTGCTCCACAGCAGTTTTGTCATATGAATTTATGATAAGGACTCAAGGACATTAACAAATAACAGGGGGAGTTTAGCATAAACTCGTTTTTAATAAGAAGCGTTGAGAATTTTTAGTACTGAAAGATTCTTAATCTTTTATTGAATTAACTACTCGTAGTTTTTAAAAAAATTCCCACTCTAATATTTTCTGATCAATGCGGGTATTATTATTCCAAACTGTAAGTTTCAAGTTTCTTATCCGTAAGTTCACCTTGCCTGTTCGTAATTTGATTCAACTCCCGTCAGAAAGAGAGAAAAAGAAAACGGGGCAAGTGTGCAATTTGGATCCAGTGGAGACGGGATTCACAATAGAAAACGATTGGATGGGTCAGCTTCAGCCTGTGAATTTTAATATTTAGAATTTTTATATTTAAAATAAAAAAACTTTTTAAAATATAAAATTCACAAGTTTGGACTTATGAAAAAAATTCCAAGTCAACCGTTACGTTTTCCAACTGTAACTGGATTTTCCAAACTTTGGGGGGGCGTTACGCCCCCCACGCCCCCCTATTATTTACGTGCCTGCATGCCAACATTCTACGAAACGTCATTCTACGTCGGACCCAACATCCCATCATGGTTGGGTCCGACGCGAAAGAAATTTTTTGAAATTAAGCCTTCTAGAATGGCTAGAAATGCATCTCCCAGACTAAAATTGTCTATGTTTTTGTCAAATATCTTGGGATTAATCTTCTTCTATGATGTTTCTGAAAATTCTTTTTCGGATCAACGGAAAAACTGAACTGCCAAACTTTTTAAAAACTTTGAATGTTTTTAAAAATTACATGAAGTACAATTTTCTACAAAAAAGTTTATCTACCCGTCAAAATCCCAATTTTACCGACTAACATCCCAATTTTACCGACTAAAACACAAACGCCTATTCTTGGGGGGGGGGGTATTACACCCACAGGGGCGGATCCAGAGCAAATTTGAAGGAGGGGCAGTCGGTAGTGGGGGCGCTGAAAAATTTTAAAAAATTTGTGACCAGAGTACGCTATACAACAATCAATCAAAATTAATTTTGGGAAGGGCCTGATAAGTCTAATGCTGTTGGTGTTGTTACAACCAACTGATGTTTTGCGCGCCAAAAGTGTAAACGGGGGTTTGTGAATTGTTGTGCCGCTAAAGCCCCGTCTGCTACCATGATTCCTGACAACAAAAATTCAAATTCCAATTCATTTTATATTCAGAAACTTAGTTAAAAATTTATAACAATAAGACAATTATATAGTTATTTACAGTCCATATAACTAATATTTTTACAATATATGGTTGCCTAGGAAGCTGAGAGGAACCGCAACACCCTCAAAAATAAGCAAATTTTCCGACAAAAGCCCTTTAAACTGTGCTTTAACCGACGACTTTGGTCGCTCGCCCCAAAACCCACGCAATTTCTGCCACATACATAGTTCAAGTAAGATTATCATGGCCCCATTCGAGCACGGGCCCCAAGATTTGACCCTCTTAAGCCCTCTTTTAAGTCACATTCTGTGGCCCTGCCGCTACCCTCTAACAAGTCCTACACTGTGCATTTTCTGTTTCATTTGTCAAAACTTCTTATAAAAATCCTATCCAGGAATTGGGCCTGCGAGTGCACCAGCAGGCAACCATATTGCTAACGTTTCCCCCAGTATAAGGCACCCCAGTATATGGTCAAGCCCTAGTATAGGGAATGTCAATCAAAATTAAGTTCTAAAGTGCCGCCAAAGCCGTTTCGGTGCCTTGTTGTCGCGATGATTGCCCGCAACTCGCGCGCGATAGCGCGCGAGTGAAGGGCTTATAGTCTGCCCCGCGTATAAGTAGCATATGGAAGCTTCAGTTCATAATGTCAGCACTTTGTCAGCAGATTTTGTCACTTTTCTGCTGCCATGACAACTGTCAATCAATTTCATTGTCAATCAATCGGCTTTGTCGAGGAGGTCGTTAACCGCCACCTCTTTGTGCGGAAGGGAATTATCTTCGGAGCGTTGCTCTGCCAAGACTCTGTTAAAGGCCTTCGGTTTTTTTGGCACAAAAACGGTGCTGCATCACAGCTCGGTTCTCCGCAATGGATGGAAGTTTTGATTCGAAGTTTTGGGAATCAAAACCAGTCGAATGCCACACCTTTCTCCCAAAAACTCGACACCGTACGAGCAAAAGTTATGATTGTCGTGATTATCGCCTGTACATCGCTGTACGAATCCTTTATCGCAATCTATTTTAGCTGTACCCGTTCTATCACGTGTCCATTTTCATACGTCTTTGCTTCACGAAAACGAAAAATAAATGTCAAACCCTAGAAAAACTTCATGATTTTCAAAAGGGCGTTGGACTTAAATCAAAGGCAAACTGAACACCAAAAATTCTTGATAAAAAGAATAGTTTAGCATCAACTAGAGCAGCTGTTTTTATAAAATTGTGAAAACCCAAGATGGAATCTTCTTCGAATATCCTGACCTAAATTTTCAAAACAATCATTATCAAGGAACTAATTGTTTGCGGGCAGTACTAGCAAGAGCTATTTCTAGTAGATAGAAGTTATTTCAAGACACAGCGGCTTCTCGGCCAGTAGACATTCAGCCATAAATTCGGCAAGCGGCCATGTTGTAACCAGGCACGTAAATACTGTGGGTGTGTGGGGGGTGTCATCCAGTCGGAAAACTTAACTACTCATTGCTAACAATGAGCCATTGCGCCACGCAAGCATCCCATAATGCATTTTCAGAGTGTCTGAAATCAATTTTGGTTAATCCGTAGAAGTTTACTGCCATTGTTTGGATAGCCTGTGCTCCAGACCCTTAAGGTTAAGGGTCTGGAGCACAGGCTATTGTTTGGATCGTCTCCACGCTCGCAAAGGCCCATTGTTTAGCATACCGTGACCACATAATAGTTCATTTCTATTCTATGTCGTGCCCATTTGGGCAAATTAGCAGATAGGAAGAACAATTGTTTGGAGGACAATAGGTTGTCAAGTGACGTATTTTTACATTGTCACTGGATGTGAAAGATTTGAAAACAACTGGAAATTGCTTGAATGTACAAAGGGAGTCAAACTCGAATTTGCTCCGCGTGACAAACCCCCGTTCACACTTTTGGCGCGCAAAACATCAGCTGGTTGTAACAACATCAACAGCATTAGACTTATCAGGCCCTTTCCCGCCCCAAAATTAATTTTGATTAATTGACCAAATTATTTTTCGTATGATATGCCGATTTTGATATGTTTTAAAGGGTGTTCAGCCGCTTAATAGTTTGTTCTTAGGGTGTTCGTGGGGTGTTCAGCCTATTCTTGGAGTGTTCAGTCTTTTAGAAACGACGGAGGGAAATTTATATTCTAGGTCTGATTTTAGTGTTTGCTGTTGCTTTTGTTCCGTTTATTAAGGACATGGTTGTTCATTAATCAGACAGGAAAATGGCCAACGTTCAGCTTGTGCCACTCTCTGACAGCGACACTGAGCGATTGAAGGATGCTTACCCAACTCCATTCGTTAAATTGGGACAAAAATTCGTGAGAACTGTGCCTGGAAACTGCATTTTGCCTAAGGCCTATGAAGAATTCAAGGATCGATATAAAAATTGGGAAGTGCGCTCAGAAGATACATATATTTTTGGCTTTCCTAAAAATGGCACAACCTGGGTACAAGAGCTCGTCTGGTGCCTACAGAACAACTGTGACATTGACAAAGCCAAAGCCATTTCATTGCTGGATAGAGTCCCATTTTTGGAAGCACCAGTTATTTTTGACTTTGTGGACGAGCTTCGTTCCCGCTTTGAAGGTTTCCACGAAATGATAGCGACCATGGACTCGCCGAGAGTCTTTAAATCTCACCTTCCATTTGGCCATTTACCCGACGACTTACTCGACAAAAGCAGGGTAGTGATATGTTTGAGAAATCCAAAAGACACAGTAGTCTCGGCGTTCCACCATGAAAAATTACTTCACGTGTATGACTACAAAGGTGATTTCGCAACCTTCTTTGATCTATTCATGGATGGTCTGTTGCTTTACACGTCATATTTTGAACGCATCCAACAATTATGGAAGCAAAGAAACCACCCAAATGTTTGCATATTGTTTTATGAAGAACTAAAAGCTGATTTGGCTGGCAATATCAGAAAGGTGGCAAAATTTCTGGGGAAGGAAATCACAAAAGAGCAAGTTGGGATTTTGGTTGATCACTTGAGCTTTAAGAAAATGAAAGAAAATAAGTCTGTGAACCTCGAACCTCTTCAAGATGGAAAGATTATGAAGAAAGAAGGGAACTTCATGCGAAAAGGGGAGGTAGGAGACTGGAAGAATTACTTTACTGAAGAAATGAACAAGCGAATGGATGAGGCAATTGAAAAGTATTTTAAGCCTGTTGGACTTGAATTCCGCTATGAGTAACTGCATCCGTATTTGAAATTTTCGAGGATGTAAAAATCCATCATATGGAATAGGATTGGCTGGCTTTTGTGGAATATTAATTTGTGTGTGATTAAATCCAAACGAATGAAATGAAAACATTTAGCGCAATACTTTGTTTCGTGGCCATTCAAGCTAATGTTTATCAATAATTTTTCACCTGACATTACAGACCGCATTCTCTGTGATTTGTGCGGAGAACAGAAATGCTGATATACGACTTTGCGCAGACGTGATTAATGATACTTCTATATAAAGTTTTGCTGCAGATGACAAGAATTTTTCAATAAATTCTATTAGGTTGGATTCCAGAATTAACAATGAAAGTAATATAACATAAACAAGAATAAATACTATTAAATTAAGAATAAATTAAGATTTTCTAGAAAATATTTTTTCATATATTTTAAAAGATGGGGCGATTTACATTTAAATTTCTCAAAAATCAAAGAAAATTCAAAGAAAATTGTTCTTTGCGTACTTATATGTAACTGTGTAGGCGCAAACCTAGGGATTCTACATTTGAAACTCAATAGAGTTCAAAGATTCTCAATTTAGTTATGCACTTTCAAATATTTAGGCCCCGTTTACACGGGAACGGATCCGCATAGATCCGTACCCAAACTGGCTACGATAGGCCTTGCGTTTACACGGGCACGGTAGGATCCGTATCTTTTCTGGGAGAGATCCGTACCTTTTTGGATACGATTTGAAAGCGAATCCATTTGGATCCGTACCTTCATCGGCGCCGTGTAAACAGGAAGATACGGATCCGCAAAGGCACGGCAGTAAAACGAGACTGTTGCTGGGGTCAGTGGAGGCCATTTCAATTGTACGCAGCACTCATCATACAACAAAGAAATTACTCTCCCACCCCCGCTTTTTCTTCCACAGTCGAAAGCCTTTCTGAACCCTGTCTTCATCATGGTTTGATTTTTTTCACCTTTTCTTTTGTTATTTTTTTTATCCTGGGTATTTGGAAAGTTCTCTGTTGCTATTTCTAGATAGGCCTCGATAAATTGAAGGAGAATGTCTTCGTATTTCGACCTAACAGTCTCTAAGTTTTTTTCATTTTGCATTTTACCTTGTCATTGCGCATGCTTAAAAAAAGCGATTCGATTTTGGTCCGTTCCCGTGTAAACGCTTTATAGTTTAGGATCCGATCTCGTGTAAACGCTTGTGGATCGTACCCATATCGTACCTAAAAGGTCCGGATCTTTTGGATCCGTTCCTTTTTCTCTCGTGTAAACGGGGCCTTAGTCTTGCGAAACATAGAAAGACCCCTAGAAACATGATGAGTATTGCGTTTTAGTGATGCACTTTTAGAATTGCTGGCTATCTTGAAAACATGGAATGCGGAATGCTGGAATGCTGGAATGCTGGAATGCTGGAATGTATTTTCTAGAACCTATATAACTACATGATAACAAGTAAATTTGTTTTAAATTTGGGTTCATTGATACGAGAACTTATCGTACTACTTTGCAAAGGCTGAACTTTTTCTATTAACATTCCAATATTCCAACATTCCAGCATTCCAACTTTCCAACATTCCATGTTTTTATAAAATTAGGGACATCTTGAAAACGTAGCATGTTGAAAGATATCCATGGGCCATCAGCTCTTGCACGTCATTAATGTCTATCATATCACATCAAGTCACGGTTTTGCATACTTCGTTGTGGGAGTACCCAATGGCAGTGTTGCGATTCTCCGGATCTGTTTCAAAGATCTGAAGCCTGCTGAAATACACGATCAGTTCGATTCATCAGTGTTTTGACTGACAATTTTCAGATTTTTAAAAACTGATGTCCTTCACACATGATCAGTTTTTATCAGTTTTTTACTGACAGCTTTCAGTCTCTCAAAGCAGATGTCCTCCATACATGTTCAGTTTTCTTCACTTTTTGACAGACAGCTCACTCTGTTTTGGTATGGGGCTTGATCGTGAACGAACTGCTGTTATTTTTGCTGCAACTTTGGTCGTCAAGAAAAGGCGAGAAATACCGAAAAAAGAAAAAAGAGATCGCTTTCAAACTATCCGCATTTCGAAACTACTTTTGAGTCTGACGTCACATTGCATTACGATTTCCGTACTTCAACTAAACGTCTTGAATTGAAAACATCATCAATTCCTTGATTGATATATCGAACATATGCGAGTAAATGTTAATGTGAAACTGAAATCTCTCTAGCATGCCCTTTAAGGTTGTAGAGAAATGATCAACAGAAATTGTTTGTCTCTTACCAAATCGATTTTCAGTTCTCTTCTCATCAAATAAGAGGTATCATAAGACATTCCTCTTGCATATAGGTATCAAGAATTACTTTAATGCGCAAACGCAGTAAAAAAACAAGCACAGTTTGCAGTTTATCCGTTGCCCACTCTATCATTAGACGATGTAAGCCAACACTTGTACTTCCTTGCAGTTGTTGGGACCACTATTTCTAGCGGTGCCCCTATCTTAATATTTAATGATAAACGAAGTGTAAGATGAAGACTCAGAGAAATATCACCATTTTGTGTAACTATTTTGTATCAAATCCATCAATATTCTGTTTCACATTTTTGCCGATCACCATCATTACTTCAACTCTACTCCAACCAACTAACTAACTTATTACGAGTTTCAACATAGATAATCACGTTCACTGAGACTTGTCGATTGATATTTTCCATACGTTTGTCCTTATTAGGTATTGAGATTCAAAACATGTCATTTACTACTGCTTTAAATCAAATATAAAATCAACGTTATAATTAAAACTCTACATGCCGCCGTGTATCTCGGCACGTATTACACTACCGAATGTGATAACAATAACTGTGTGGGGTCTTAGGATACCAAGGAAGGTCTGGGCCCCAACACATCTCCCCTCCTTGACTCGCTCGAGTCAAGCATAAGACGTGTGCGCCACTCTGAATCCTGCGCCGCTGCTCTCCGTACCTTCACCACACCCTTCTCAATCTCATGCTCTACACCCTTATCGCTTCTCAACCTTTCACTTTCTTGAACCGAACTTTTCACACTTTCCTTGTCGCCATTTGTATCTCCTTGTCTCCATTCTATAGGGTACAATTTTTGCAAAGGCCTAGAAATAAAATCTGGTTTGTTACGTGAAATTACGCATACCTTTGCCCCTCTGATATGTCCATCTCTCCCCATGATGAGCTTGTCTATTCTCCCAAGTTTCCAAAGCGATCTTTTCACATTGTCCTCGTGTACCACTACGGTATCTCCAACTCTGATTATGGCCGTACCTTTACCTGAAAGCTTGTGATGCTCCCGCAAATTTACTAAGTACTCGGTTCGCCATCTGTTCCAAAAATGGTCCAGGTTTTTCAACAAATACTTGTACCTTCTAGAATACGAAGCATCGTTACTATTAATTTCTTTAGCATTATCTGGCAATGTTACCAACCTTCTACCGAAAATTAAGTGCGAAGGGGTTAATGGCTCCGAATCGAGCTCTTCATACACATAAGTTAAAGGCCTCGCGTTAATGATACTTTCGACTTCGAGAATCAATGTGCGAAGCTCATCCTCCGTTAGTTTTGCTTTCCCAATAACTTTGCGTAGACACCGTTTAACTGTCCCAACCATTCTTTCGAAAAACCCACCCCACCATGGTGTCCTTTCTAGATTGAACTTCCAAATAAGTCTCTCGTTCTGTAGAAAGGTTAGAAATGTGGGGTTTTTGTTCAAATTGTCCAAAAGTTTTGCTGCTGCCTTGAACGTTTTGGCATTATCAGAAATGACAAGGCTTGGCACACCCCTTCTGGCTACAAACCTACGAAAACACCTTAAAAATGACTCCGTAGATAAGTCATTGACGAGCTCTAAAGAGACCGCACGCGTAACACAACAAGAGAACAAGGCTATGTACACTTTATTCATGCTCCCATCCTTTTCTCTTACAAACAAGGGTCCGGCAAAATCTACCCCTGTTTTGCTAAAGGGTTCGGCTTGTTGCACTCTAAAATTTGGCAGGGCTGCCGTAATCGGCTGCGAATATGGTTTGCCCTCCAAACGCCTGCATACTGTGCATGTACTTAACAATCTTCTGACCAATAACCTACCCTTCGGTATCCAAAACTTAGTTCTTATTTCCGCCAAGGTTGGCCTTACTTTGAGGTGTTTCACTATACCGTGACAATGCAATAATATAAGGTTCGCAAATAGATGGTTCCCTGGAATCAAAATAGGAAATTTAGTCCCAGGATCGAGCTCCGAATTTTCTAGTCTCCCCTTACACCTTAAAATACCATTATCCTTAAATACTCCCAAATTCCTTAACAAACACGCATCATTCTTTTCACTAACAGTAGACTGGGCATCCATAATCCATAATTGCTCGGCTCTTTCTATTTCTTCTACAGTTATTTCGTTAGTGTTTATCTCCTTCCCAGCTACTTTAGCCTTAACGTTTCCTATAAACCTGAAAATCCGTGCCGTGGTACGAAGCAACTTATTCATATTACTGAACCTATTTATGTCCACTACAGAACCTATAAAAGATCCATTCTCCTCTGCCCCACTTAGTACTACAGCCTGTTTCTTACTCTCTAGATCTACATTTTCCGTTCTCTCTAGGTAATTCCTCTTAGGCCAATAATCTATACCTTGTTTAAGCCATGCGGGACCTTCCCACCACGTAATGTTGTTCTTTAATTTACTTGCTTCCAGCCCCCTACTTCCTATATCCGCTGGGTTCTCTTTCCCTGGGCAATGTCTCCAATTATCCTTATCAGTCTTGGCTAGAATCTCGTTTACCCTTTGTCTAACAAATTGCTTCCACTCCCCAGCATTATTTAACCAAAATAAAACTGTTTCGCTGTCCAACCAATACTTCAACGATGTTATTTCAACCAGAAAACTTAGTGCATTTCTAACGTTTTCCATCAAATTTGCTAAAATCCTGGCCGACATAAGTTCCAAGCGTGGTATTGAGAGACCCTTGAGTGGGGCGATACGAGTTTTAGAACAAACAAGTCTAGAATAAATTCCGCTTCCTGTCTCGCAAACAAGATAAATTACAGCACAATATGCCTTGGCGCTGGCATCTCCAAACCCGTGTAAGGAATATTTACCCGTTTCCTCGTTGTATGGGTGTATACCCCTGGGCACTGAAATAGATTTCACCTGTTTCAAATCCTTTTCCCATCTTTCCCATTTATCCCTTTTTTCTGGAGGTAACTCTTCATCCCATCCTATCTTATCCACGCACAATTCCTGGAAAAATGATTTAGCTATCGTTGAGACGGGACAAACTAGTCCTAACGGGTCAAACAACTTAGCTAGCGAGCTTAAAACTGATCTTTTCGTTACACAGTCCCTCTCCCCTCTTATAGTACCTATACTATCCAGAACAATCTCCAAATTATCCGTTTCTTCCTCCCAGACTAAGCCTAAAACCTTGGTTTTACCTTGTCCATCGACAATATTTAACTTTTCCTGCGCATAAGTTTCCTCGTCATTACTGTTTACATTGGCACTGGCTAAACCTTTCGATTTACCTTCACATCGTGATACGTACTCCCTTACTTCCCCATTATTTGACTTCCATTTCCGTAAATTAAATCCTCCTTCTAGCATCCTAGTCTTAGATTTATCAAACAACGAAATTGCTTCTTGGACTGTCTTAGCCCCCGTACATAAATCATCAACAAAGAAAGAATTTAACATCTTCTTAACAAATTCCGGGTCTATATCTTGAAACTTAGTTACGTGATTCCTAATAACCGCGTTCAACAAAAAAGGCGATGCATTAACTCCAAAAACAACGCGCGCAAATCGATAAACAACAAGTTTCAAATCGTTTTCATGAGGATTTTCGACCCATAAAAAACGCAAACAATCCCTGTCGGTAGCATGAACACCTACATTTAAGAATGCCTTCTCGATATCACCTACAAGTGCGATGTTATTCTCTCTAAACCGAACAAGTATGTTAAATAACAATGGTGTTAAATTAGGTCCAACATGTAAACAATCGTTTAACGAAGTACCGCTTTTCCCTTCCTTAGAAGAGGCATCGAAAACCATGCGTACTTTAGTGGTTTCCGCATTCTCCCTTACGACAACTTGGCTAGGCATGTAATAAACCTTTTCGGCCCCCTCTAATTCCGTAACTTTCTCGATAATACCAAGATCTTCTTGTTCCTCAATTATTTTATTACACTCATTTAGCAAGGTGGGCGTGTTCTTAAGTTTCCTTATTTGAGACTTCAACCGTGTAAAACTAGCATTAAAATTGGGCGGTAACTGCTTGTGGCCTATTTTCCAAGGTAAACCTACGGAATATCTTTTACCGTTATAAGATATATCATCGATAAATTCAGTATAAATGTCCTTATCTTCTCTATCACCGACTGTACCTAAATCCCAAAATTGTTCTACTTTGCTCTCCAAGTTTGCTTCGACATACGTAACATTAACATTGTTTAAATCGTAAAGTAAAGACTCACCATTCAACGGTCCCGAGAGCACCCATCCTAACGTAGTCTCGACTGCGACTGGCTCGTTTTTCTCCCCTCGTATCGTCTGTTTGCCTTGAAATTCCCAGAGGAAATTTGCTCCTACTAACACGTCGACCTGTAAACTAATCTCATCAGAAACATCAGAAAACTCGATATCCGCTAAATGTTTATATTTACTTTTAACAATCTCAACATGGCAATTAGATATTTCTGAAATTTTCTCGACAACATACGCTTCTACTTTCACTCTTTTACCACCTCTCGCAGCCCTCAAATCCAGCTCTACAACATCTCGCAATTTCCTCTCTGCCGTCTCACTTCCAAAGGCTTTAATCCCTAAATTCTCCTTCCTCACAACTTGTAGCTTGGCTCTCTCCACTACAGTGGGGGTTACAAAGGTCTTCTGACTCCCACTATCAAAAAGTACGCGCACCTTAACCTTATCGTTCCCATTAACAACAGCTAGGGCGGTTTGCAATGCTGCAGAACTACCAGGGCCTAAACTGTTGGTGCACGATGCTACGTTAGTGCTACCTGTAGAGGTTCCTACAAAAGGAGGAGCTGAGGGTCTTAAAGGGCTAGGATTCTTACTTACGGTTAAATCCTTGGAATAATAACACAAAGATATGTGATGTTTACCGTTGCATTTCTTACACTTAATCTTTGATCTACAATCTACAGCCTTATGCCCTTTCCTAATGCAAACAAAACAACGACCATACTTTCTAATAATGCTCTTACGCGTGTCCAAGTTTGTAATTTTAGAACAACGTTCTTCTTCGTGATTTTCTTGGCAAAAGACGCATCGTTTCTGGCTGTCCGCTCTCCAAGTGTGCAATGCCGTTGCCGTACCATCGATTAACCTGTCCGCCATTCTCCGTGGGGCGTAGCCTCTCCGTTCCGTGCCCCCTGTTCCAAAAATCGGCGCTTGTATTTCCCTGACTTCAATTTCCTTGCTCAAACTTTCCAAAAAATCTCTCACAGACCACTCCAAATGATCTTTGCTGGATGCTCTCACCATGTTCAAACGAACGGCCTGGGGGATCTTTTCCAGCAGAACTGGCACAACAATGCTTGCATATGTCTCTTCGTTGACATGCAGAGCTTCCAACCCGCGAAAGTGCGTTTCAACGCTGTCGTGCAGAGATCGCATCCTGTCAACCCGCCTTTCGTCATACACGCTGTTGATTTTGAGCATCTCGTTGATATGGGCTCTTTTGATCACTGTCGGTTTCGCAAAGCGTTGATGTAACAGCTCCACCGCGGCTCTGTAGTTTGACGCTGTCATTTTGAATCCCGAAATTACCGACTTCGCTGGCTCCAACAATGACTTCTTCAAATATTGAAACTTCACCGCGTCCGGAAGGTCCTCATCATCGTCCACTGTACTGCTAAACGCATCCCAAAACTCAGGCCAATCTTGTGGCGTTCCGTCAAAAGTTTGCAGCTCCAGTTTGGGTAACTTTGCTCTTGCCTTCCTTGTCGAACTGCTCCCAGAGAATGAGGTGTTTTCCACGGGTGCATGCTGTAGGGCGATGTCCTTTTCCAAGATTTCTTCGATCTCTAAAAGCACCTCCGATATTTCCATTGCAATTGCCTCAGATTCCTCTACTTCTTGAATACATTCGTCCCCATCACTCTGGTCACTCAAAATTTCCAACACTTTTTCATCCATTTTCTGCAAGACCATCTTCTTATCCGTCAGGACCCCCTTGTATTTCAGAAGCTCTTTTTTATCTCCTGTCCGAAAATTCTTTACTCGTTCCATGGCTATGGCGATCGTTCTTGTAACATAAGCTCTGTGAGCTCCTCTAGCTTT